>WOGP01005540.1:0-13061 GCA_015342065.1 Leptinotarsa undecemlineata | reverse complement strand
TTTGACAAGTAATATTGTATATACATGAAATGAGTTTTTTGCTCTTTGGGATTAATTGAAATTGACTATTCCTATATGTATTTGACATCTTTGGAAAATAAATGTAATAATAATAATATCATACCAGCAAACAAAGTTAGATAAATCGTACTGTAATAATTTTGTATCAGTTGAGTCATGAATAACTCTAAATATCTTCAGGTCATCAGCATACCAAAGAAATTCACCATAAAGAATAACATCTTTCGAATCATTGACAAATAAGTTGAAGAGCAATGTCCCTAAATGGGAACCCTGTGGTGCACCTCATCAAACTGTGATTGAGGAAGATATTGAGTTACCATATTTTACAAATTATACTCTGCAGGCTAGATACTTTTCAATGCAACAACAAATTGTGGTTTACTCGGTCAAATGCCTTTGAATTGGATCCACCTGGAATTTTCGAAGGCGTTTATTATACAGTGTTGATAAATTAGCAGATTTGTGCTGGTAGATCTGCCACTTCTTAGTCCATGTTTTTGAATAATGATGTCTATAATCTCATGGTAGCTTTTTTGTAATTAGACTGTCTAACAATTTGGGTAATTCTGATTGATTACAGACTGCTCGATAAATTTTTATATCATTATGTGACCCACTTTTATAAATAGATTTCAAAAAACTGTTTTGAATTGGTTTTACCACGGTAAAAATACATTTTTGGTTAGAAATAGCGGAATTCCTTCAGGACCTGTAGACAATTTCCCAGGTAATGACATGACTAGATCGATTATTTCTCTAATATCAACACTATAACTGCATATATCAACCGTCTTACTAAATTTATATTCTGGAATTTGGTTAACTGTTTCATCACTGTAGACTGATGAGAAATATTCTGCAAAAAGATTTACAATGTCATCACTATTTTCAGTGACAGAGTCATCATAATACATTCAATATACATAATATTATTAAAATCACTCATTTGCTTATTGTATTCCATTAATTTAAAAACAAATCCAGTCTTCTTCATGAACATCATAGGAAGTACTATTTTCATTTTCTAAGACATAATATTTTCTGAATTCGCAATTTGTTCAGGAATTTAATTGTATTTATCTTCAGAACCTGAAAATTTTCAATGATTTTGTTCACATTCCATCATCAAAATAACAAAAGTTGTTGAGTGTCTTCTTGTATTCGTAAATGATCGCAATGAAATTCGTTGAAAGTTTGATTCTGTATTTTTCGGTTATAGTTTTTGGAAACACTCTATTGAGAACACTTCATGTACCTACCACATTTTGATCATCTCTTGATGGTTAGCTAAATGCGTGAAGGACACTTTCGGAGAGTCTGGAATTATTGTAATTGCAGTTTCAACTTCTTCAATAAAATAACATTTCTAACAAAATCAATTAACTATTTATTGTTATTAGTGAACATACTTCTGGACGTTTCACGAATTTTGATTTCTTCTTGAAAAAACTTTCGGTAATTCATTGAAAATAGCTCGAATGTGATAAATACCAGTAACATTTTTGATGTATTACTTCCCAAATGATTCGGAATTTTCCATCAACAAAAATTTGTAAAAAATATTGGTTTTTTGAGAGATATCGTTTGAAAATCTTTTTGGATATTATTTTGGTTGACCAGTTGTTGACACCCTACGAACAAAAACCCGCAAAAGTCGAAACTAGTGCGAGCTGAGGATTAACGAGGTCTTGCCTTGTGATTCATAATACGTTATATATAAAATTTTCATTATTTTGTATCTACAGATTTTTAATTTTCATGAATTTAATAATGATATATTCATATACAATTTCCATATACAATTCATTCACAAAATGCGCCTCAACATACTATTACGATTTTTTTCGAATATAAACTGGGGCCGGGTCTGCATTCTCACGTTCTTGTGGACATAAAGTAGAATCAGTGTAAGTGACACTGCTCTACTTTCATAGGGTTTCTTTGGCTAATGCAGTACTCGTGTAGGGATGTTGGAATCGCCTTCGGGTATATTGAGAGAGAAGTCCTTTTCGTCCAATTTCTAGCCCTACCAATGGCACTTAATGAGTATTCCAACACGTGTGAGCAATTCCTAAACTAGGTAATTGCCTTCATTTCAAGAAAATGTTACGAAATAATTCAATATAAGTGAAACATGATACGCTTATGATGAGGTACAAATCAAAATCAACGGAAGGGTTGATTTTCATTAGAATTCGATTTTTTTTTTATTGGTATAGTCATAATCATCATTTTTTTCACTTCAATCAAACTGAACACATTTTTTGTTTTGTTCCTGGAATTGAAATCTGATCTTGGAAGCATTGCGAAAAAAAACAGATTTCAATAAAAAAATCGTTTTTGATTTCCTGTTCAAAAATCAATTCTTTTTTTCCCGATCTGTTCGAAATAAGTACCCTTTCGTTTGAAGAAAGTATTTCTGAAATGTAATCAAGATTCAGATTACAGCACATTATCTATCTTGAATTTGAGAGCAAGTGTTTATGAGCCATATCAGTATATATTTTTTATTATCTGTGTATCTGACTTAGGCGAATTTGTGAAGCATTATACACTTCGAAAGGGAAATTCCTGTTTTCAGATTAGATAGATGAAAACTGATGATTGTAATAAAGTTAATAATAAAGTTAATGGGGATGCGGTTGATGGTGACTAACGCATATCGATATCTACCACGTTTCTGAATTACAGCGTGTTTTTCGAAAATGTGCATTTTCAAAAAATTGCTGCTACTATTTTTCTGTAAAAAATTTTTTTTTTCAATGACAGCATTTACAAAAAAAAACAACTTTTACGTAGAATTGAATGTTGAAAAAACTAATTTTTTTAAATGGAATATCAATAGTCATTGGTGGAAAAATGTTGTTTTCAATGAGACACCCTGTATATTCCGGAATATTTCAACAGAGCTTGAAATTGCCTCTCCAAAAATGTAGCATAATTGATGTTCTGCTAGAGCCATCTTTGAAATAGAGAAATTTTAGGTTTTTTCACGTAGGCTTTGAAACTCACACTTATATGCGGCGACGATGCAAATTTTCACTGGAAACTATCAAATTTTGATTGAAGCAGTAAAAAGTATTAGAATAACGAAAAATGGGATATGATATTCTGTTATTTACGCACACCGTATAAAATGCAGAATCAGCAAGCAATTTGTATCACGAGAGGTATTCAGAGAGAAAACAAACCTTTTACAGACATTTTCGCAAGATTTCCGCACAACCTAAATGATGGTGATCAATTTGAAAAGAAAATGCCAGAATTATATGAATCAAATAGAGGTAAGGAATTGGAAGAAATAGTCGTTGAAAATTACCAGTATAACGCCAACGCGAAATTTTAAAATATCAACAGACCTACCAAGAACTAACTTTAGGAGGATTTTGAAATAACACAAATTCAAGCCATACCATACCATAGCCATACCAAGTCCAGAGGGATTTATCAATTCTTACCAGGTGATTTTGAATGCCGCATGGCTTTCTGCCAGTGGTTCCTGGAAAGTTGTAACCAAGCGCGTGATTGAAATATGCAAGGATATATGTGGTATCTCAATTAAACATTATTTTCTATTGATAACACATTTGAAAAAATAAGTTTTTTCACCATTGAATTTCACGTAAAAAATTTCTTTGAAAATGTTCTCATAGAAACTAGAAATTTCTGATAGAGAAAAGGGTACCGCAATTTTTTGAAAATGCACATTTTTGAAAAACATGCTGTAACTCAGAAACAATGGTAGATATAGATATGCGGTTTTTACACTTGAGTTTCTCATAAAATTTTACCATCAGACACAGGTTCCCTTTAAAAGTGTCCAATTTGGCCCAGTCTATACAAATTATTAGAATGCTGATGACACAAATATTTATCAGTTTCGATAATAATCATCACATGTAACACGCTTTGGAAAAAACAGCTCATGAAAAAATTTTTTGGGGTGAAGATCAAAGATGAGGCTAATAACATGAAATGGGTTACGGTGATGCATCGCTGGACTCATCTGTCCTTGAAGGACAAACCTGTATAAGTGAAGACGATGGCAGCTTTCCTCATGAAGGCCTCATCTATGGAACCGACACAAGAGTCGATCCATGAATATCAAAAAGAAATGTGGCTTCAAAAGGCGACCTGTTGCAGAGCCAAATGTTGAAACAGCAATGTCCCGTGTTGGATCATGAATGTTTTGTCTTTGGGGTCCGGTTTTGTATTTTTAACCAACATTTATCGATGAATCCATATTTCACAAAATATCATATGTTGGTGAACAGTACGCCATTTTTATCTGATTAAGGGCATGTGTAGAATATACTTTTTAATATGATCTCTCCCATAAATACAGTGCATTAGTAGAAATGTTTTTTTATATTTCGTCGGAGAATGTTGCAACATACTCTCGTTATATCAATTTCATATACGAAGCGATATAGGTTTCCATTTAGGAGTTTCTGTGAACTCCAACTGTTTCAGACCGACTCGATTTACATATAATATATACTTATAACCTATAAACTTCTCCTATTCGTGATATAATAAAGTCCACCGGGATTAGTGCGATCAGCTTTTGGCCATACACGAACAGAAATAAGTTAATATTAACAGTTCAGTAACGGGAATATCATCTCGGGAATATTTATTGGCCGATGTAATAGAGAAGGGTACACTAATGGGGTATATTATCTATCAAAACTCAAATTTCAATAGTACAGTACACGTCAACTTTCACATGAAAAATATGATATCCAGAAATTTTACATTCTAACAAATATTGGAATACTAGTGATGAAATCTCGAAATATTCACCGTAGGTTTTTGTTAACGCCTGCCAGAAAACAACTACTTACCCGGCCAATCCTCACAGAGGTGATTCTTGCAGATTTTTCTCGTTTATCCAGCAGTAGCAGCACGCTGAAATTATTTGAGTAGTGCCTGGGATTCGATGAAACCTTCGTCCAAGAGATATATTGTTAACTAGTAAGAGCTCCATTTCGTGAACAAAGCTCCAGGCCGGAAAAAACGTCACATGTACCAATACTGTAACATTTCGAACTGTGTCTGAAGACTGTATCGAGGTACATACATACGAGGAGTACATACGTACTAGAAAATAAATATTTCGAAATAAAGTCTCAAAATATCCATTTGTCCCAAATACATACACCGTAGATTCTGGTTAATGTCTGTCAGATGTAATTCAATATCCAACGTATTAGTAGCCGAGAAAGTAGTTGTTTTCTGACAGACATACACCAGGATCTACGGTTTAGGTAGTTGGGAGAGATGAATATTTCGAGATTTTATTTCGAAATATATATTTTCTAATACGTATATGTTTTGTTATAAAATGACTAGATAACAACAGTGAATGGAGACATTCACAACATCTCAGGAAACTTCGTAGAGAGAAGTACAGTTAGATCACTCTGTACATGTCTAGAAGCTCACATACTTTACATGAAAACAAGAACAAAAGAGCGGCAAATTCAATATTCAAAATTTGTGTTTAAGAATTAATAATTTTCACAAAATAGACAATCGGCAGAAAATATAAATCATTGTCAAATGGAAATAATGTGATATCTGTTAGATAACATTGGAAGAGACATCATAAAATTATTGTAAATATTTAGAAATAATGAAAACTTTGAAAATTATGGCTGTAAACCGTTTCCCTAGTTACGGGTATGAAATGATGCTAACATGAAATTTATATGTTTACACACCAGTGAGGTTGAATATGTATTCAAACAAATATTAAGGAAACATGTATCTGAATTTAGAAATAAGTTGCAGAGTTGTAGAGGAAACAGTTTGTGAGAGATCAAAGTTAGAAATTTGAGGTTACAGAAATTGATGGTTAGTAACTAAGGAAAGTGGATGATTTTCAACATTTTCAACATTCTTCTCAAGGCGACGAAACTGGAAGCCACGCCAAATCTTGTTTCCAGAATTTAATTGAAATTATCAGAAAAGTTAGTACTTATTGTATAATTATATTATGAGAAATTACTTGGAAGAAGTTTTAAATAACACTAACCTGAATAAGCCAATACCAACCAAGACCTTTATTCCGATCTAGAAAAAAACAACTGAGAAATAAATTAATGGATAACATCACCACCGATTCATTCACTTCATAGGTAACACCTTTCTTTTCACTAGTCATCAAACACACTCCTTGTTCCATTGTATTAATTCTAACCCCCAAGCAAACACGTTAAATATACTCTAATTTCTGAAATTTTCATCACCTCCAGCTTCTCTACTTGTTGCCTTGCAATAATGTGCTGCTATACTACAAAGAAAAGTCATAATTTAAATTCACGAATATTAACGCTTCATAACCATCGACGGAATTTGCATAAAATGAATGAGTTGAAAGAAACTAGCGAACTGATTGCATGGAAGGTGAAGTAAATGGGTTCAATGGTGGATATTTTACCTACAGAATGAATTCCAATATTTTTAGGAAAGTTTCGTTTTCTCGAATAACGTACTAAAACTCGTGTCTTTGAGAGACTTTAGACGAGATTGAATCGAGGAAAGAAGTTAACAGAAAATATGCTTTTTTAACAGAAGGTTTACATATTGAAAAATTTTGTTTTGAATCGAACAAGTTAATCCCAGTTCATGAATAAAAAATGTATTACAATTTAATTTTTTGTATTTATCGATATATTTTGAAGAAGTGCAAAGTACCCAAGAATATGGGCTAAGTAAAGCCCATATTCTTGGGTATCATATTAGTTTGACTTGTCCAATCACGATATACGAGCTGTGATCATGTCATGTTTGTTCTCTCTCGAATTTCAAAATAATTTGAATATCAAATCCATACAGACTAGTAGAGAATCTGCGCAAGCACTTATTATAGGATATCCCATTCTGTAGTTTTCTTGAGTAAATTTCTTTCCTAATTGGGAAGTATTTTATCAGTAACACTTCCAAAATTCAAATCATGAAATTATCAAACATCAACAAAAATTAATTCGCGCTCCGAGACGACTTCATTGATTCCAGTAGCGTATTTGCTTTTTCAGCTTCAGAAAAACCCGGAAAAACCTGCAGCACCACATCAACTGAAGATCTTGATCTTCCAATGTCCTCTTTCTCATGAAACAAACTGTAGGGTGTCTCCAGAGGCTTCAATAAATTCAATACATATTGAATTAATAACTATTGTCAAACCTAAACCAGTCCATTTCGTCTTGGCCCAAGATGTAATAATGACCAGATTCAACGCCAGAACCACTGTGAACAATGACTGCATGAAGATTATAATAGTAGTCTGCTAGAAGTATTCGTCAATTTCGAACCTTCGTAAGAATTTGGCGCTTCCGTCACAGAGGTTGAGTCATGTTTGAAGATCATCAGTGTTATTATTAGATTTACTGGTACCCGACGTATACTTGTTTTCTTATAATAGTCAATTAGTTTGGCGCATGTTTGATAATACAGTTGATCATCACCCGTTTAACGTTCCATTTTCAGATGATTTAACAACAAGCTTTGCACGGACTGGTTATCAGTTATATTAGGAAATGCTAGTTGAATTTCCTGAAAATCACATACGTTTTGCTACCATCTGAACATGAACCTCACAGTAAAAAAGTGGGGATTTTTTCTGCAAAAGATCTGAAAACACAAGACGAGATAGACAATATGGAATCATTCAATCCAAAGCAGCGAGGAGTTTTGATTCTGCTATTTTTTGTGCTCACGAAGATTATTCATCAAGAATCCCAAGAATTCGGAGCAATCCTCTTGTTGTCCCAACAAGTATGTACTAGACTTCAAAGACTCTAGGAAATCGGGCATTGGAAAAGATGATACATTCTTACGAAACTGAAAAAGTAGAAAATATTCTCGTTCATCGTTAAAACCGCGAACTTGAAATTCTTCGTCATGCACAAGTACTTCTTGATATTTCTAATCCAATTTTCATCTCAAGATTTTCAGGACAACTATCTGTAAGATATCTGTTTCGTAAGAACGAAAATGTTTCACAGAATCTGCAGAAGAACCATTCATCAAGCTGCAATCGATCCTTCCAAATGATGAAGGGTTTCGTAGACGGATCGATTCAACTCTTGCTTCATGAAATATGTACTTTCATATATTCTTTCATTTTTGGATATCGTTACATTTTTTGATCTTGTTTTAATATTTCTAAGGGTTTCATTGACCGGAACAAGCTCACAAGCTTCGTTTTAAATTTAAAATTATTCGTATTTTTGATAGAATGTACTTTATTACTTTTTTCATGGTTACTAAAATTTTGATGAATATGAAAAAATTGGTTTAATTCAACAGTGACTTCTTGTTATTTGATTTTCATTTTATGAATCAATCGATGTCAATAAATGATAACACAATATCCATTCTTATCAGCTCCGGGTAATGACGACAAACAACCAGTGAACCTACACGAGGCCAGCGTAAATCTCAAAGAGAACGTTGGGGAAATCAAGAATTCAAGAGGTAAAATCAATTAGTGATATGGCCCAGCTCAGCCCACCACCAAACGTAAATATTTAATACTTTATTCAAGCAGTATACTATTCTACATTGGCGAATGAAGCAGTAATTCACACTATAAACTATGGTTTGCTTCACAAACAACGTCGAGTGAATTGTGTACGAACTCGGTGTGTCCGTTTGGTTGCAATCCTACTAATGGATTTCGCTCATTTAATGAAGAAACATTCAATATTCCTCGAGATTCAATGCATAAAGAAATAATTGTATCAACATGAATATGTTCAAACTGACTGGAAGTAAGGGCAATTTTGAGGAAACTCTTGTATTGAAAAACACGTGTTGCACTTTTTTAAACCCTTCTTACAGTAAAGTGTTACTTGTATAGGTTATGGATTTTGAACAGGTATTCATACTAGTCGTAGGTAAAGATGATAATACAGTGAAGAGAAGTCCTGAATATCATAAGAAGATAAGCGCGATATAATCTCATACATATCAATCATAGTACCATTCACAAAATAGAGAAGGAATGCGATTGTGGTGTAGGGATACATTGCTTATAGTGACGTAGAACGACCAACTCTAAAAAATGGAAGAAAAATGGCAAAGGTAGCTCTGGTACAACAGTAAAGACACGCCCCAAAAAGCTATTGTTTGAAGTGTTTTTTGAAATAACAATCTACAGTTAATGAAGAATCTCAGTTGAGGCAATCCTGACTATACATTTTTTGGTGTTAGGTTAGGTTAGGTACAAAGTGAGTGTGTTTATTCGACCCTCCACCGCAACCCGTGAGTAATCTTTCAGGTCAGATAGTAAGAGTACGGCTCTGCCGAACTCTAAAAACCTGATTCGGTCCCCAGTCAGTCAGGCACAAAGTATGTGCACTGCCGATTCATCATTTTCCGACAGTCCCAGTCTTGCATATGATGTCACCTGTGACCCACAGTGACCTTTATGAAGGCCCATTAGACATCGCAGTTCATTCTTACTGAAGTCCACCAACTGTTTGGTATCAAGCTTCGAAAGCTGAATAAACGCTTTGGAGTCAGCCAATCCAGGAAGATTATGTGTCAGTAGTTGCTCGGTAGAATTGAATTGTGTATGAGGTTGGATTTTTCCAATCTCTCTGCACACAATTTCGCTGGAAATACAGTTGCATAGGTTCCTGAACAGGTTGATATCTATGTCCTGGGTCTGTGATTGAAAACATTCTTCGGTTAAAAAAACTTCAAGACTGTTGTTAAAACGAGTTGCATGAAACATACACTGGCCGTGTATGAGGTAATATTGCTATATTCTAAATCCTTACAGATATGAAGACGGTCAAATTAGAAAAACGTAACTATCGTGGGAACAGATGTTGGTGCATTTGACAGAAATGAAACTATAAAATGTGTTGCAACTAAAGGTGTGAGAAACGAAATGAATGTTTTGGGTGAGCAAATATAACCTCATAAAGATTAACGAAGTGAATAAAAATATTTTTCAACTTGGGATGGGTCAGTTATCGTAATGTTTCTGATCAAAATTTTTTCTGAAAAAAATCACTCAGATCTACCGATAAATCTTTGGAAGAGAACAAATAAAAATGCTACAGGATACTCAAAGTTCATCATCTTAGTGAAAGGGATTATGGAAGACGAGTACGATTTGCAGAGTGGTTAAGAGAAATATTTGTTGGGAGTTTGAGATATTTGTGAGAAATAAAATAGACCGAAGAATCGAAATTCACCAACAATGATTGGTTTGACAGAAACATTCATTATAGGTGTAATAATATAAATGAACATTTACAAAGATAAAACAATTTTCACGAAAGGTTCAGAATGAATGTTTGATCAGAAATTTTGGGAAAAACATACTTGGGTCCTTTCTTTCACGATGAGCATATTCACAGTTTTCATTTAATGACTTTGGTGGCTATTTAGATGAATTGCCACTTAACATCCGCCATGAAATACAATACTTTCAACAAGATGGTAGTACTCCTCTTACAGCAATAGTAAGAAAACAACAAAATGCAATATTCCCAACAGAATGAATTGAAAACAAGAGACCATATGCTTGGCACGGTCGACAACTAGTCCTCATTCCTTCAGACTTTTTGTCTGGGAATATACACATGAAATTTTTTCGACACTAGTTTAGATATCGGCCATCTCAAACCAGAAATGAGAGATGCATGTGATATCATTATTATACCCATCATGCTAGAAAATTATCGAAGAAATTATGTGGATAGACAACTCAAGTACATTCAACAGAATGGTCGTCAATTCTGGCATTTAATGTAGTTTGTCGTGTAGAATTCATTTTCTGTATTGATTTTATATTTCCCCAAAATATCATCAATAAACAAATTGTTTTTCTGTTTGATTATTGTTGATGCTGACTATTTTGAAAGAAACGCTAAAAAATATCAGGTGTGACATACCACAACTGAAAAAAAATTTATGGTGGTCGTGTTGACATGAAACGTTCAATCAAAAACCCATTTTTTCATCGTTGTAGTATACTGAAGTTACTATTTCATTTACAAAATTCAAAGACAGTATTTTTAGTTTTCCCTTCATGATTCGAGAAGAATGAAAATCGCTATGAATTTTTTTCTGTTCCCCAGGATCGGGTTTTTTCCCATTTAATTATCGTTATGTCTGTTACGGTTTGGAATGTAGCATATGAGAAGAGAAAATGCCTGAGCAATGAATTGAAATGAAAGATTCAAAAATTGTGAAACATTGCAGTAAAGGTACTCACAAAGCAATGGCAAAGGTAAAAATCTATTGATTGCTTGCTACACAAGAACTGAAGCGTTGTCTTTCATAGATTCAAATGAAAGGTTCTTACTTAGTTGTTAAATTCGATTTCAGTCATCTCTTGATGATGGTTAGCGCGACTGAAAAATTTATTTTCAGTAGATCATTTCACGCTAAAATTTCCAGTTCCACCCCTCACAGGCGAAAATAAAAAAAAATTAAAATGATTACTTACCTCAATCAGAATAAAATGAGTTAAACATTTTTTATGTCAAGCGATGTTATTGAAGGAAAAAAAAATAATGATATGGATAATGTACTGAAAGCTATAAAATGATTAGGAATCTCTTAGGTAGCAGTTATCATATCATTCTCTTTACCAATCTACGGTATTGAACAGATAAAATAATTATAAATTCGTTGTGCGTGGTACTTACATATGAACTCAGGTTACGTCACTACGAAAATCCATTGATTGCTACACCAGAACTGTCTTTTGCAGATATATATGAAAGGTTCTCACTCTGTTATTACATTCGAATCTAGTCATCTCTGGATGGAGGTAAGCGCGAAAGGAAAAATTATTTCTAGTTGATCATTTCATGCTAGTTTCCAGTTCTATTCTTCAGGGGGAAAAATAGGCAAAACAGTTTTGAAAATGGGTCTATTGAATTCAGAAAATAATTATAGAATTATATTATATATTAATTTTTATATCAATTATAATAACGCCCAACGATTTTATTTTTTCAATCTGATCAATACCGTACATTGCTAAGAAGAGTGGTATGATGACTACTAACTAGGAATTTTCAGTATATTTTTATTATTTCTTTCAACAAAACCATTTAACATACAAATTCCTTCTACTTATTTAATTTTCGAGTTTTCAGTTTCTAATTTTGTTACTCAATTCTTCTCATTCTATTTAGTTCATTCAGTGCCTCTGTATTACTAGTTCATTTCCCGACAGTTTCTTTCAATTTAACTTCTGAATACAAAAACCTTCCAAAGACTTTACTCGGCTCAGGGACACGTATGCTTGTCCTTCTTCAAACAATTTCGAGCCTAAATACACAACTACGTGGTATACAATGATGTCTTTCATTCTGTGGACAGTGGAAGCAAAATTCAGCTGTCCCATAATTGAACTTTGCTGAAAACTGTATGGCTTTAGGGTGGATGAGATGTACGCCGTCTCTTTCAAAATGTATCTGATGTGACGGTACACCTGTTTCGTATATTTAAGTTTTACATAACTACGGTCAAACAATTTCTGCAATGTAGCCGCAATGTAGCGCCGATTACTAATTCTATGGATAAGTTAATATTGGACCGCAACATATTGAGGTAGTTGTGAAAAAATATGTAATCCGCTATTTTGTAGCTGTGACTATCGTTTATCAACAATAATACAGAATTCATTGGACTGTATTGACATCAGAACTGAATGTGTTTACCAAATAGCAGATCGATTTGTCATCAAAAAGAAAGTTAAACTTCAATTGCTAAATTTGGCCCAAACAAACAGGGTAAAGTGAATAAAACCATTCAACAAAATAAACAAAAAATTTAACAGAAGTGCATTCAACAGAAGGGTCGTCAATTCGAGCATTTAATGTAGTTTGTCGTGTAGAATTCATTTTCTGTATTTATTTTATATTTCCCCAAAATATCATCAATAAAAGAATTGTTTTTCTCTTTGATTATTGTTGATGCTGACTATTTTGAAAGAAACGCTAAAAAATATCAGGTGTGACATACCACAACTGAAAAAAAATTTATGGTGGTCGTGT
>WOGP01005539.1:0-13061 GCA_015342065.1 Leptinotarsa undecemlineata | reverse complement strand
AAAAATCACTGCAGTATGCTTGGACGTTCAAAAACATTTTTTTTTATATAATACTATGAATTGAACACATAATTGTTATTATGACAAAATTTATGACTTTGAGTATCTCACGAACATTTTCATAGAGAGAAATAATTATAGAAGAGACTCAATGAGTGAAACAAGAAGTTTTGAGGGGTTATGTATTACTTGCACTTCATATTTATGGGCAGCTAGACAGACTTATTTGCATATTTTCAAACATCATGACTTACCAGTTTGTAGTTTCTGTTTATTTTTATTTGTTTATTTTATTTATCTTTTACTGTTTATTTTATCATATTACGTTTATTATATTTCCAGGTACTCAGACCTAACGTTTTAACTAGAGTCAGTGAATACATTCCCGAAATAATTATTTATATTGAAAAAATCATCGAAAATGGTCTGGCATATAATGCGAATGGTTCTGTTTATTTTGATGTTGCCTCCTTTGATAAAAAAGAAAAATATCATTATGCCAAGTTGGTTCCAGAAGCTTATGGAGACACAAATAGCTTACAAGAAGGAGAAGGTACGTTTTATATTTATATTATTGACTTTTATTAATGTAACTACGTCCGTTCTCATAATGATCTTCAATTTGATAGCAAATGTTTTCATATAAATTCATTCTGACGAATACATTGATATTGTGAGACATATCTTACATCCATATAACATGAAAACTATTTTTGTAGAGAACTCTATGTGATTTTTGAACCTCTGCTGGTTTTACTTTTCTCAATGTAACAAATATATATATCCAGATCAATAGCGAATCTGTACAAGGGTAGTAGAAAGCAAACTAAAAATTTTCCTTTAAAAAATTCTGAAGGAAAAATCCAATTAGTCGTTTTTATTTGTGTAATATAAAATTTGGAAATTATAATCAATATCCAATAACTTTGACAAAATATTTTAAAGTAATCCATTGAAATTTTCTTATCTAGTAGATTATATGTATAAGGCTCATTTTGGTAATCTTAAATGCAATAAATAGGGTGATGCAATATTGATAGAACCAGGTTTTTATTGATATTTAGATTACTATATCATTGCGAAATTGTTGTAAGATATTTTGTTTATATTTGAAAAAAATTTGATTAGCTTGCAAATCACAAAGCAGGACTAATGATAATTATGTGTGTCAAAATTTGTGTTTATTGTTGCATTAGTCATCCTTGTGTTATATTTTTATATTATTGTCAACACTACTTTTAAATGAGTTAAATAATGATGCCTATTTCGAGAACTGGATTCCCACTCGGGAGTAGGCAGAAAGGGAGATCTCATTCTTGTTCTTATAAACGCCCACTAAGCCGAAGCTACAACGTCGAACAAAATAAACCTTCATATGCTGTTCGATCCACACTTCAGACATACACATACTTAAAATTTAATGTACCTCAATCTTGCAGATTTTTTATAAAGAGATTTTTGTATGTTTCAAGGCTAAGTAAGCTACAACTCAATTTGTAAGTAGAATTTTGAATTTCCGAATGACTCAAATGTTTTTCCAGGTTTTCAATTTTTTCGTGGAATTTGTTTATTCCAGACATTCAGAATAGTAGTTCGTTTGCGATCGATGTCGTAGCTTGCCTTCGCAATTGACCCCCTTATGGAGCATCGTTTATCTTTAATATTCGAGGATTGAGTTCGCTGTCGATTCCATAGATCACCCTTACATCGGCTTGTCCTTTGGGGACAGTTGTTGAATTATAAATGCGTTGTGTTTGAGCTTTAGTTTACAATTCTCCATCAGTATTCAAGAAATTGAGTGAACAAATTGTCAATAGAATGTAGATGATATGAGTGCTATATATATGAATGGAGATTACATACCAATTATGAGTTTTGTTGTTTTACATGGAACACTCTTCATAGATATCTCACTCATGAAAATATTTCAGGAGATTTAACCACTGCAGAACAAAGAAGTGAGAAGCGGTCTCCAAATGATTTTGCTCTGTGGAAGAAAAGTAAAAGTGGAGAACCTGCTTGGGAATCACCATGGGGACTTGGTAGACCAGGTTGGCATATAGAATGCTCAGCAATGGCTTCTGATATTTTTGGACCAACTTTGGACATTCATACTGGTGGTGTTGATCTTAAATTTCCCCATCATGACAACGAAATAGCTCAAAGTGAGGTGGGGTGATAATAAGAAAATTTAGTCAATGTAATGAGACTACTACTAAACTTTGTTAAATTGTAGGCCTATTTTGGTAATCCAGACTGGGTGAAGTATTTTCTGCATTCTGGACACCTAACTATTGCTGGTTGCAAAATGTCAAAGTCATTGAAAAATTTTGTCAGCATTCAAGATGCTCTTGCCAAATATAGTTCGAGGCAATTGAGATTTGCATTTTTGTTGCATTCTTGGCGAGATACCCTGGATTATAGTCCAAACACCATGGAAATTGCATTACAATATGAAAAGTTGTTCAACGTGAGTTTTTGACTTTATTCACTTTTGATGAAACCCATTTCAATTTGAAGAAAAGAGAACTGAAACTTTCTATGTTTTTTAACTTTTTCATTTATAAGTAACGTTACTGCAGTTTTGTCCTATAAGGACATTTACAAATTTATACATTAAACTAAGTTTGAAAATGTCCTTATAGGATGAACCTGCAGTAACGTTAGTTACAAATAAAAGTGGTAAAAAACATAGAAAGTTTCAATTATCTTTTCTTCATTATGATTTTTTACCACTTAGTAACGTCTACATCCATCAATTTATTACATTTCAATTTATGGTTTTAGGAGTTTTTCTTAAACATTAAATGTGCTGTGAAAAATATATCAGTTGAAAACACAACATTCAATACATTTTCCAAATGGTCCAATCAGGAAAAAACTCTTAGCAATAAATTTATACAAACTAAGGAAAATGTGCATATTGCTTTATGTGGTGAGTTTCAATATCTTTTTTTTCATGTTGAACAAAAAACTTTAAAATCATAATAAATCATTTTAGATAATGTCGATACCAGAACTGCTCTGGAATCACTAAGAGACCTTGTTACTAGTAGCAATATTTATTTGAGGGAGAGGAAGCCACCAAATTGTTTGATGTTACATGATATAGGTCTGTATGTTACAGACATGTTGAAAATATTTGGAACTGTATATCAGTCTGACACAATAGGTTTTCCTATTTCTACTGATGGATCAAACAAAGTGAGTAAAAAGTTTTTCCTTTTTTTTTTTCAACATGCATCTTATCAGATAAACTATTCTACAATATAAGCAATAGTCCTCCAACTCTTTTAGTATTTCATTTAAGTTTTGAATTTCATTTATATTTCGGTTTGAGATCAATATCAGCTCATTTGTCTTGAACATTGAAACGTATTTTATATTACTGCTTTGACTCGCAATTGAACACTGCGATGGCCGAAACAGAGGCTGGGTATGAAAGTCTAGTTTTTCTTAAATATACTTGTAAGAATCGGAAAAATTTTACTGGAAATACAGATAGAGGTTTGTGATATCATCTGAAATATTTGGTGAGGTTTTGAGAATAAGCTGTGGTACACTATCTTTTCGAGTGTTCAATAGGGCCATAATAAAATAATAATCTATTTGATGATCAACAAATTACCAAAATTCTCGAGAAAATCCAAAAAACTTTCCTTTCACAATAAAAAAATACAGATCCGATTCGTATTTAAAATTTGTATGAATTTGTATGAAAATTTAAATGGCAAAATGTGAAAAGAGTTTTTAATATTTCTGAATCCAAACAAGCTACAGATGTGTTAAAAGAGACGGACACCTTCTTCTCGGCTACAAGAAAAGCAATAATTATTTCGTTGGCACAGTCGTGTACAACGAGCCATATAGAAAGGTGAAATTGTACGAGAAGTTTTGAAAAGATTTTGTGAAGAGCCTCGTAGATTGTTTGTCTAGTAATGAAGCAATTTCTGATTTTTATATATTTTTTATTAACTACCTCCACTGCTCATGTGAAACTCATGTGTTGAAAATACTGATCAAAACAATATAATCTATGATGAGGTAATCTGACCTGTAAGGCTTTTTCAAATTAAAACGAATATCTCAACAGTAACATCATGATTGACATAGTCAGACATTGTATTTTTATTAGATAACAAAATATTCAAAATGTAAATTTTGGAAAACTATTGTTGTAAATTATTTCCGCTAGTAAGGCAATATACATTTGAGAATTATTCTGAAGTTCAGTTGAAGTTTTTGTGTTGTATTAGCAGTGTAGTAGTGAAATAAAGTTGAGTTCAAATGTACAGTGTTGGTAATTATTGTCGAACCCACGGGGAAGACGTAACATTTGGTGTCAGAAGTGGGATAATTGACTGAGCACTTTCTATTTTATGGTGAAAGTGATTATGATGGGATGGAAGAACTCAAAAGAATGTTTGAGGCTATACAAGCAGGCCTGGCGGATAGTGAAGAATGAAGGAAAGAGGAAGAATGGTTACGCCGAAATGAAAATTGTGAATTGCTACTAAATATCCAGGAAAAACAGAAAAAAGACAGAGACTTGCATGTAAATATTTAAGACAAACAAGAAGAGGACAATCAAATGTACCTTTATTTATTTGAAAAATTAAAATTTCAAGTGAGTAAAGGGGAGGTACAGGAATTTATTCAGGAATAACTTGAAAAAGTATTTCAGAAAACAAAGGAGGACTCTGAAAAAGTAGGGGAAAATGCAAATCGGAATCGATATATCTTCCTTCCAGCAATAAATAGTTTGTTAAAACTTCATCCTTCGATAGCGAATCTTCACGGTCAATTTATCGCAGACAATTTGAAGCTGCCGCGGAAAATAATGAGTTGAAAAATGAGGAAAAAATAACAACCCTTATATTGCATAACGAGGAAAGGCTTCCGAAATTCTGCAAAATATTCCAGTGAATAAGCAGAAAAATTATGAAGCAGTTATCAGTTTTGGAGGTCAGGTGTAGTAGTGGACACCTTCAAGAAGTCTACCAAGACTGATGGTGAGAACTCAAGTTTCATCCCCAAGAGTCTGTAGGAGTTTGGGGTTGAAGTCGAAAGGTTGGTAAGGCTGACCTATCCAGAATCACCTGATAACTCCACCCATTGGATTAGTATCTCCAATGGGACTCCATATATATTCGAAATGACCTATTCACTCGAAAATGGGAAAGCCCGGATGGTAGAACCCATAAATTCCAGGTAATCCTTCCAAATATGTGTATTTTAAATATACTGAAAAAGTTATATTATGTTTGCACTGGAGGGCATTTTAGACTAAATAGAACTCTAGCGAAAGTGTGTGAGAGGTGCTATTGGGTCAGTTTCCGACTTGACGTGAAGGAGTGTTGTAAGGTTCCAAACATGGCAAAGGGGCAGGCTGAAACAGTACTTCAGTGGGTGCCCTTTTGAGAGAATCGTAGTTGACATTCTGGGATCACTCCTGTGGTTACATTCGGTAACAATTATTTTTCCAAACGGCATGAAGTAGTAGCGTTAATAACTAAGATACTAAAACGGTGGTAGAAGCTCTATTTCAGAATGTAATTGCCAGGTATGGAGTACTCCAGGAGTCACACTCGGATCAGGGCTGCAACTTCGAATCGGATTTATGGATGGAAATGGTTGTTGGAAATGAAAAAGACAAGAATAACCGCTTTTCATCAACAGTCCGATGGAATGGTCGATAGGCACCATGAATAACTATCTTTCTGTTAGCATACCGGAACTCCCAACATGACGCGACACCATCCATGTTGTTAACCGATCGAAAACTGAAGCTTCTGATAGATGTAATGTGTGGCACCCCATCCAATGAATCTCAAGAGGTATCCATCCCTTCCAGAGTATATGAATGACCTGTTACTGGAAATTGACCTAAAATTTAGCAGTTCCAAATTACAGGTATTCAGTGACAGGATTTTTGTAAGTTGTAATTTTAGTTTTTTCTGATTATGTTTATCTTGACTTGTTAAAACTCAATTTTTAGGAGTTTAAAACCATTTTAATAACTAATAATAATAATAATAAATCTTTGTTTTCCGTTGACAGTTACATGTATGGGAATTGTTAAGCCTAATTCTAAGGTTATTAAAAGTATTTAAAAAATAAAATATGAATTTAAGATAAGGTAGTCACATACATTAATTTCTATTAAAAATTCGGAAAGCGAATAAAAACATTTCTCCAATAAAAAATGTTTCAAATCTCTTTTGAAATGTCTCACATTCTTATGCTGCTTAATGATATCTGGGAGTTTGTTAAAAATTCGTGGTCCCATGTACTGGGGAGCAAAATAAGCAGTATTCACGTTCGCAAATGGAATATACATGGAGTTTTTATTTCTTGTATTATATCCATGAATATCTTCATTCAATTCGAACAACGATCTGTTTTCAAAAATATAAACAGCTATATCAAAAATGTATATACATGGAAGAGGTAATATTCCGTACATTTTTAAAATCGGTTTACATGAGTCCCTAGATAAAATATGTACTAGAGTACGTAATATGCTTTTTTGACAGATGAAAACATCCGATGCTGAGGTGGAATTTCCCCAGAGACATATAGCATACCTAAGCCTTGAATCAATTTGGGAGTAGTAAATTGCCAGTAGCTGTGCCTCATTGAACATTGAAAATTCAGGGAATTCAATTTGCCCATTAGTTTATTACTGTGAGTTTTCCAACTGAAAAATTTATCTAGATATACCCCAAGAAATCTGACATATTCTTGAGTGTTTATCAAAATTGTTTGATTTACTCTAAAATCAAGATTTTTCTGACTTCTGACGATTGAATAATAAAGAACGTTCATTAAAACATTTGATTTATCATTCATCACATCACTACAATCAGCATTCAGTGAATTAGTATCAGGTGAAGACAATACCAAAGATGAATCATCTGCATAGGCAGAGTGATGACAATTTTTCAAAATGGAATCAATCTGATTAATGTACAAAATAAACAGCCCGGGTCACAAAACTGAACCTTGTGGGACACCCATATCAACATCCACGCATTAAAATTTTCTTTTATATTTTGTATATACAGTACCTTGGGGTATTTCATATGTCATTTCTTTAGGCATGCTATCGTGTGTCCAATTCTTACTATTTGTTTCCTATTGCTCCAGAAACTTTCAAATATCCTGTATCCTCTAAAACCTGCAACATCCATAGAGAAACAGAACAGGGATTCAATATGAAATTGATTGGAACAAGTTTTTTCCTATCAATATTTTCAAATCACAAAAATCAATACACCCTGCCTTCACATCCTCATTGTTTTTTATGTAACTCCATATCCTGACCATGCGAAACCACATATTACACAGTAGCCAACCGCGAATAAAGGGTCCGATAACGATCGTAACTAATGAGGGCGGTTTCAGCGTATGCCATTGAATTCCTTGCTATCTGATTTCTCCCCTCAAAGTGCTCTTCACATTAAACGTTGCGTTTCACTTAGTGCAGGTGTTCTTTTCTCATTCGTAAGGAGATATACCGAGCAATTTTCCCTGAATAAAATTAATGAGGACACTCAGTGAAATGTATTGTAGACAGTGAAAAAATACGAAGAAGAATGTGAGTGACTGCATAGTCCAGAAGAAGTGTTGCTAGGATGAATATTCCAGGTCACAATTTTCAGCTTTACAGTACAAAAACGCTTGGGATATTCTCTTTTTTCAAATAAATATTCCAGATTCTGTTTGAGCCTGAAGAAGGTGGAGTTTTGTATAATTATGAAGGTAATATCTTTCACTTGTTGAGTTTTTGGAGCATTAAATAGTACGGTTGATCAAACCCATAAACTTCTGTATTGAGATATATAACTTTTTGTTTTTACCGAAGGTGTAAATTGATAGCTGACGTTCGAGCATCTGAAAGCAAAGAAGTGACAATTGTGCTGACGTTACCAAAGCAAAATATTGGATTTCAGGTATTTCTAATAGGTCGTTGACGTACGATTATAATATAGAGACGTGCATAGTTTGGACATTAAGTCATTCAATGTCGAGCATATTGAGACGAAAGTGAATAGTGCGGAACTGAGCTCAACTGTGAAAACAAAAGTTACTACCTAAGAGTATAAGTCAAAAGGGTCGATGACCTAAGTTCTTTTCAGAAATACTTGTGTGCTAAGCACACAAACAAATGTTATCTTTTCAGTTTCTCTTTTTTAGGTTTTTTTGGAACCTATAATGGAAATTATGGGGGAAAAACCGGAATTCCTAGAGGGGGAAAATTACAGGCTGCGTCAGCAACAAGACGAGCTAACAAGCCTAATAAAGCAGCTGAACGAAAGGTTCAACTATGTGGAGGAAAAACATGTGCAAAGGACAAGGATAAATACAGGACCATCTAGGGCGCAATCAGACACATGGGCTGTAGAAGTCGAGAACCGCAATAAACACCGACTCAGAGAAAGACGGTTTCGAACTAGTAGATAGGCTAAGGCCTAATTGAAGAACTAGAAGTCGCCTAGCGCAAGAGAAAGCCGCGAAGACGACAAGTCAGGAAGAAAAAACAAACGAGGGCATGTACACGATACAGCAAACTGACTCCATTGAACAAATAGTGCCAACTACAGAAACCGAAACGTCGATCAAGAACTCAACACCGACCAATGATGCAGTGAGGCCAACTACTGAAGAAGTGGTACCAATCTCAAGTACAAAAGCCAAAGAAGTGGAGCCAGCTATAGAACCAGGTATACCGCCACCGATAGAGTTACAGGACAGCAAGAGGTGCAACGAGATATCCAAGGATCTCGAAACAAAAACAATTAGATACAATAAAGCCAAATTACTTAAGGCAGGTATCTATATTCACACCAATGATGAGGCAGAATAGCGCAAAACCACCAGATATATGGAAGATAAAAAACTAGACTTCCATACGTACACAATCAAGAAAGATATTTCGTTACACGCAGTGATTGGCGGAATCCCTGAGAATATGGAGGCGGAGGACGTCACAAACGACTTATGGAAACAAGATTTTACTGTGCTGGAATGTCATCGAATGACATCAAGGGGCACCAGAAAGACGATACCTCTATTACTGGAGAAAGTGCCTAAAAATGCAGAAAAGATCTTTGCACTGAGAAAGTGCGTAAACCTTTTAGTGCAGGCAGAACCGCAAATGACAAATAAGGGACTAGTATCTCAATGTCGCAGGTGTCAGTTCTTCGGATACGCATAAAGATGCTGCCACTCAACGGCACGCTGCGTGAAATGTGGTGGAAACCACGAAAGCAGAGGCTTTGTAAAGTTAAGAGAGACTTCAGCAACATGCGCGAACTGCTTGGAAGCGCATCCAGACCGAGGACATCAACCGAGAATCAGAGGCCTGAACAGCAGCCGTCAGCCTAAAAAACGACTCCACGAAAAGCGCAGACTGACAGCAACATTGACCTAACAAAAGTATTAGGAAATCTAACGACCGAGCAGCAAACGATCTTGCAAGCGGTATCAACTCTCCTATTACGAGCACCTGAAAACTGTTTATGCCAGCACATATTTCAGTACTGCTAAAGATAGGATCGTGAAATATCAACGGTTTCACAGACAGGAGAAACTAGCTTCTGGAACTGCTATCACGACAAGATACAGAGGTCATGACACCACAAGAGAAACAGATAAGGAGTGAAAAGAACTACCGCATCCCAGGATACAACCAGTATAGGACATACAGGCCAGGGGAATCCGTGCCGCGGTGGGCGCGGCTCTACTAGTAAAACCGAGTTACACGAAGATAGAAAACAAGAAATACAATTAGGAGAAGCAGCAGCGGTCAGAGTGAAACTGAAATACTACGAACAGCTGAGAATTTCGTCGGTATACCTGCCTCTGCAAGGTATAAGACTGGAGGGAACCGACATAGCAGAAACGTTCCCAGATTATCACCCAAGAGTTACCATAGGCGACTTCAACGCAGAGTCGCGCGACTGGAACTGCAGGAATGGAAATCAAAGGGGCAGGCACCTAACCAGAATACTAGAAGAATTTGAGGACATCGTGGTAGTAGCACCAGAATCCCCAAACATATTACCCACGAGAACACCAAGTCGCAAACATTCTTAACGTCGCGATAGTGCAGAACATCACTACTACGGAGATGGAAGTACTAGACGAAGGATCATCAGGCTACAATCCCATTCTATTTACAATAGGAAGAGGTGAAGTGGAACCAGATAATCTAACAAAGATAATCATCAACTGGAAAAGATTCCAGCGCACCATTCACGGTGCGATAGGAGGCATACCACGCATCGAAAGAAAGACCGATCTGGAGAACGCCACAAAACAGTTGCAAAGGGCCGGCAGAAAACTGCGAGAAGTACTGAAAGCAATCCAAGATCAACAATGAACAACCCGTCTGGAAGAACTAAAATTCAAAGACACATCTGTATGGAGAATGCAGAAAACTCTTAGGAAGGGACCTCGAAAGCCATGTCCGCCAATACAGAGCGAGCAAGGCATCATCTACACGGACCAAGAGAAAGCTGAAGCATTCCCAGACAATTTCGAAAAGTAGTCTAAAGAGAACGACGTCCCATTCAAGGACGAAATAGAAGAAATAGAGACACAGAGGGAAACAACGGTACGTAGACTGAGAAGACAAAGGAGTGACAACGCCCAACCCCTGGCACCAACTTCTCCCGAAAAAGTGAAAGATATCGTAAGAAGTCTAGCTACTCGGAAAGCCCCAGGCCCAAACCTAATACCAAACCGGGCTCTGAAAGTCCTACCACGAAAGGGTATAGCAGCTATAACAAACATCATGAATGCTATTCCTAGACTGCAGCACTTTCCGTACCCGTTTAAGGAGGCAACGGTTATCCATATCCCGAAGCCAAAAAAAAACACCTATTCCTAGATAACCACAGGCCAATCAGCTTTACCCCTTCCTTAAGCAAAGTGGCAGAACATGTCATCCTGAAAAGTTTAGAAGACCAAACCAACGAACTAGGAATCCTACCACATGAACAGTTTGGTTTCAGATCAGAACATTCGACAGAGTTGCAAGACCTCAGGGTAGTAGACTTTACGACGGAAGGCAAAGGATATAACATCGAAGCGATTTTCTTAGACGTCTCCAAGGCGTTTGACAGAGTCTGGCATGACGGAGTTTAGGCCAAAATGAGCAACTTTGGCTACACGAAACCAATGGTAAGATTGATCGAGTCTTTTCTAGCTGACAGCCGATGCCGCTGCAGAATAGTACAATAACTCTCAACCATGTGCAGGTGCAGTCCTATCGCCACACCTCTTCTCGGTATACCCAGCAGACGTGCCCAAGCTAGAGAACAACTTTAACAAATTGACGCTCTACGCGGACGACACGGCTCTGCTGACGAGATCAAGAAGCCAAGCGCACGTCACCAGATACTTGCAGCAACAGGCAGATAAATTGGAGAAATGAGCCAACCTGTGGAAGATCAGTGTAAACCCTGACAAAAGTCAGGTGATACTGTTCCCCGGAGGATGGTACACCCTGATCAAAACGTCACCTTCGTCTGACAAGAGATTCCGTGGACCAACGAAGCTAGATACATGGTTGTCAACCTAGACAAAAGATTAACGTTCAAGTCCCACATACAGCGGAGAATAGGAATGTCGAGATATGCCCAACAAAACCTATTACCAATAATAGATCGAAGAAGCAATATGGGATTGAAAGTGAAGTTGTTGATGATAGAGACCGTAATATTACCGATAATCGTGTATGCCTGCACTGTCCGGGGCCAGAGCTCAGCGACATGCAGAATACAGATCCAGACATTTATGATCGCTTGCGTAAGAGCCATTGTAAACGCTCCAAGATATGTACCGAATAGGTACATATTCCGGGATCTATACCTGAACATACATTACGTAGCGCCACGCGATCTACACAACGCACTGAACAGATTCCGAGAGAGGGACAAACACTGGAGGCCAACGAAGCAGAACCAAAGACCACCCCCGAGAGTCGCTGTCAGGCAGCTCCGCAGATTTCGAGTTATTCTCATTTTCAGATTCACTGAGAAACAAAAATGCTCACGACAAAAGACACTCGTTTCCGGTTAGGTTAGATTAGGTTGGGGACCCCTTGCAAACATTCTGTTAGGAAAGCCAAGATGAAAGCAAATAACAGATCAGAAAGTAAAAGCACCTAAAGACATTCGACTAAAAGAGGTCAAATGTCAACCACAGCAACCGTATGAGGAAGATTTCAACTCAGGGCCTTCAACCCGGGAGGAGGTATGGCGGGTTTATAGTTTGGGTACCAACGTCGATGGCAAAGAAATGCGAAAAATAGTCCTGTTTACCACTGATAACTATATTCATAAAAAAATTAACTGAAAAATTGTTGACTGTAAAATGCTATTTGCTACTCCAATTATTCAGTTACAATATTGGCTTTAATATCCTACATAACATTGTTACCATATTCAACAAATATATTATATTAATAAAATCTAATTAGTAACGTGACAATAACGCTTCATCACATTTCTAACAATTCATTTAGACAGTAATTGATAGAGTACGTTTAGCGAACGTTACTGAATATTCTGTTATACTGGGAATTGGGATATAAAATTATAATACATCAGCCTTGAAAAATACAATTTTGGTCGAATATGTGAGCCTCTGGGAAAAGAGAATTTAATTTCAGAAATATTTCCTGGATACAGAAATTGTGAAATTTCGTTGTATGTATTTATGAAGTAAAGTTCCATATAATATTTTATAGGAAGCAAGTTAATAACATGTTAGTTTTTTATCAAATGATCAATAAACTAAATATTTATAATAGGGAAAAATAGTAGTGAAAATAGTAGTGGAAATCAACCAGTAGGTCCACTCCCACTACTTTCATTCATAAAGTTCTTGGTGACCGCGAAACGAAGTGCAGAGCCAATTTCGTTCTTTTACTATAGGCGTGCATTTATATAAAAAAGAAAGTTTTTGGCTTTCTACTACTCCATCTTGATACAAAAAAAAGAGGATAAGGGAATCTTCCAAAGAAAGGAAGAAAGTAATCAATTTGCAAA
>WOGP01005538.1:0-13062 GCA_015342065.1 Leptinotarsa undecemlineata | reverse complement strand
CGTTAATCATGACCTGCTATTAGGGAAATTGGAAAGATATGGTGTAAGAGGAGTTGCCCTAGATTTAATGAAATCCTATCTGGAAAATAGAGGGCAACGTGTTAGTGTTGGAAACACTCTCAGAGAGTTGGCAATCAATCCTTGGACCTATACTATTTTTGATATAGGTAAATGACCAGATGAAATATATTCAAGGAATGTCAACTATTCACATGGTAGCGTATGCAGATGACTCAAATTTCATAGCTAAGAAAATTGATGTAACGACCCTACAGAAAAGAACCCAGGATATACATAAACAAGTAAACATATGGGCAGAATAAAATCACTTAACACTCAATACACCTAAAACAGTGATGATGAAGTTCACAATCAGTAACTGGCCCGAACAGTTTGTTATCCATGAAAATGGGGATCTGTCAATTGAATCTTGTACTTCTACAAAAATGTTAGGCATCACCTTGGACTACAAACTCACATAGACTCCTCATAATGAGACCCTCCGTATAAAATTGAGAATAAACTGCTATGGTCTGAAATTCATGGCAAATTTTTGTAGAAAAGAGATTATACTATGCGACCATAAACTGCCACTTGAGATATGGAATTGCCGGTATTGGTTGGAGAAAATCATGTAAAGATACTAACTGCTGCTGGTCTCTATTTATTAATTGTGTATATACGTTCATAGAAATAAGCATAATACACCTTCTCAGCAACATAATTATCCAACTCGTTCTAGAGACAAACTGATGTCCAATATTCATAGAGCAACTCTTTATCAGAAACGTTTTCTTTATCTTAGACCAGAAATGTTTAATATATTAGAAGAATCTATTATCATCTTAATCTTAATCCTAATCTTAACATTTTCAAATCAACACTGAAAAAGGCACTTATTGAAAAAATTGCTAGACACCTAACGAATTTCAAACTGTTTTTTTTTATTTTAATGACAAAATATCACAACTATGTGATAAAATTAACTTTTATTTATTTATAATTATTTTTCTACATAATCTAAGCCAAACAAATAATTATATGTATATGCCTATATATATATCATATTTTTAGATTATTGATTAATACAAACATTATACTCTGAAACGTGTCCTACCCTCAGAAGTTTTCCTTGTCACTGTACGTATAACAAGGTACTTTTCAACAACGAGAAAATAAAAAATTGTTTATTATTATTATGGGATACGGTGTCAAATGTTTTGGGCAAATTGAGGATTATGGTTGAACACTTCCTCGACTTGTCCAATGCATCAACAGCCTTCTTAACAAGGTCCATAATAGCATTTTCAGTGCATAATTTATTCAGAAAGACATACTTATGTTTAGTTATGACGGAAAGTTAATCAAAGAATGATAATGATTTTTTTAATGCATTGTTCAAAAAACTTTACAAAATGGTTAATGACAGAGATCGGTCTGTAGTTGTTTGATTGTTTTTTTCCCGATTTATAGACTGGTGTTACGACTGATTCTTTCCATTGTCACGGCACGGCTCCTATTTGAAACGAAAGATTTATAATATGTACCAAGGGTCCTATGATCTATGTGTGAGTATGTTTTGTCATTTTAGCAGTTATTCCATCAGGTTCTGGGGAGCAGTTATCTTTGCGAATTACAATCGAAATAATTATTGCATTTTCATTCGTAGGTTCTAAGTATATAGTAAAATTTTCAAATGTGTGTTTCAGAAAAGCGTTAGGCAAATCTACTGTAGGGATTTTTTCTAACATTTCCTGCCCAATCTCTATGGAATATTCGTTAAAAAGTTTAATTTTCCCATCATTTTCACAAATTTTTTCACCATTTGATTTGGTAATTGTTATATTTTGTATGTTGTTTTTAGTGCTGCTTTCATTTGAAATATCTTCAATAATTTTTTACAATCACAATTTCTGTAATATTGATTTTTTGTTTGCCTGATTACTCCGATCAATTTGCTTTTCTAATTTTTGTGTTTATTCTCTGCTTCAACTGTTTTGGTGTTATTCCATGTTTTCTTAAGATAATCTCGGTTCTTCATAGAGTCTATGAGTTTCGTAGTAATCGAAGGTTTAGTGTGTTTCTTCTTGTTTTTACCTAATATTATTGTCTTAGTTGCCCTATCTAAGCATTGTTTGAATTTATCGATGCAAATTGCGATGATTCCATGATTTGATTAATTTCAGATTCATTATAAAATATATTTTAATTTGGGATGTTAAATGTATTTACGTCTTCAATATTTCATGTTTTCGACAAGACTACTACATCGAGAATGCGTTTTTCAGACTCTAAGTACACTAGTAATTTATCATAGTGATTTTGGATACTTATTTTGAAATAGATTATTCCAATACCTCTCACTCCCCCTCCTTCAGCCTCAATTTCCGTTTTGATTTCCTCCTCCTCATCTAAAATCTTTAAGAAATCTATCGGGAGAATTCGATCCTATATTCATAACATTGAGGTGCGTATTCCTAGTAAATGTTTAGAAATCGAATCAATAGTAATAGTGATCGTATAAATTATCACCAGTTTAATGAAACATATATTTTTTTATACAATTGAAGATCAGAGAAAATATATCGAATACCTTATTTGTAAAAATATAACCATGTAACTACATTATGGATGCAAATATTTTTCAGCTTTCCAATTGGTGATTCATAGAGGAGAGCTTATCAATTTCTTTTCTGGTTCTTATTATGGTAACTTTGTTTTGAACATTAACATACATTTTACCAGCATTTGCCAATACATTATGCAGAGATGGCTTTTTACTCTACGAGCCATTGAATTTACTCTATTGCTTTTTAGATCTTCTCGAATTACTATTCTAGAACCTTTTATTATTTTTTTATATATATATCTGCTGCTTCTTGTCAAAATCTTTCAATTCCAAAAATATTCCTCTTGGTTTGCCTCCATCTTCTTTTTCCCCACCCTATAGCACAGACCTATATCGTTTGAGGAAATGTTGATTGCCATTTTTCTTTATTCCTTTCGTCAACATTGAAAATTCTCAAATTCTTCCTTCGTTTTTCTTGATCTATGTGGTCAAGATTTCTCTTCAGCAATTCATTTTGTTGTATAGGTTTCGCAATATCATTCTCACTTCTGTTTCTCATGTTTTTCATTTCTTTATTCATACTATTTAGATCATCCTGTAGGTGGGTGATTTTTTCGATGCTTTTTATCACTGCACTTGCTACATTGTCTATCATCGTTTTTATGAAATTCGGGTCTTTTAGGCTACGGGTCAACAAGGAGTTCACTGACGTCTTAATTTCCTCTCGGACTTCTCTCGTAATAACCATTTTTATTGTATTTATGACTATTTTCCCACAAAGGTAAAACCAACACTTCTGCTGTTCAAGAAAGTTTTCGTCAATTTCACACTGTTTTCACTGTTCATTCAGTAAGCACCATGCTTGGATAATGACAATATTCAATTCATCAGTTTTTTTATGAGTGAATTATCATCACATTCAATTTCATGCAACATATATATTTTTCTAGTTCTGTTCCTGTTCCACTTTTGGCTTTGTTTTTTCTGTCACATCCTCAAATAGTTTATTTATAAAGAGATTGAAACCTCACAACGATTAGTTAATCCATGTATTTTTATTATAACTGGCATTCATAATCAAGCTTGAGTGATGATAGATTCTTGTATGTCAACTTACTTGGAATTTTGATTTTCAAATAAAAAAATGCTGGGTAAATCCAAAGTAAATCTGAAGGAAGCTCAAAATTAAAATAATTCATGAAACGAAATATTCAATTCAACGTTGCCAAAACACATGGTAGTTTCTAATGACGTAACGTACTCAAACTAATCCACAAACTTTGCAATATTCATGAAAATTATTCAATTCAAGCAAATTTCCAACATATATATTAGTAAAATCTGCCCGTGCATGAAATTTTCCGCAGTTTCCCTGTTCATGAATATTTAAAATGGTGTGAACCCTTGTCCACTTATCCGAGAGTTTTGGAGTAAAATATGATCATTGGCTATCATTCATTCAATTTGTTTTCCTAGGAAGAAAATCGCTGAAATTTATTTTTGCGATATTGAAACTTTGATACTATTACGTATTCAATGTTCCTTTAGTCAACATTAAAGGAACTAAGAATAGAAACGTTCAAAAATAGTTTTTTTTAAATGGTCGATAAGTTTTCAAGGCCGACGTTTCGTCTTCGACTGGAGTGGACATTATCACTTTGATTTGTATCTACGGTTTATTACATTGGTGGTAAGCGTGACTTCGTTTCTATTGTGCGAATCGAATGATTTGCATATGAAATTGATTGTAGGTATAGCCAGATTTCATTTATGTTGATTCCCTATTTCTTTCGATTGAAAAAACTGTCAAAACATATAGGAAAACACACTCTGTTACTGCTTGTAAAGTTATCTATATGTCAGAAATCACAAAACCAGAGTAACTCAAAAAGGAAGGAAAAAGCATACCTCGATTTTATTCTTGCGAAAAAAATTTTGAAGCAACTTGGACTACATTGGGATCACTAAAAGTACTAAGAAACAGTAACAATACTGAAATCTAGAATAGTTTTGATGACGATAACTTGATTATCATAAAAAATTTCAATGCAACTTCCCAACCTGAGCGATTAAACTATCAATTTTCATTATTGGAACGATACCGTTTTCCTTCAGTGTGTGACAAACCTTTTTATTTCACTACAGTCTCGATTGATGTTATATAGAATTGCCTGAATAGCCTCAGAAGTAATGCAGTCGGCTCACAATATCCCACTGCTGACTTTTAACTCCTCTTTAGATTTATCTATAATCTTCCTACCTTGTCTCTCCAAAGTAGTTGAGGTTATCATGATGGAATGAATTTACAGCTTCATAATTAAATACCACATCATCGTAAAGTACGGTATCAGACCTCAACACAGTACGACCATTTTCCATCACCGATGATCTCATCAAAGATGTCAACTAAAGTGAATCAACTTATATATTTCTCAAGAAGTACAGTAAAGCCTTTGAGATCCTGAGCGATGAACTCAGTTCCTTTGGTTTTTCGGTGAATGTGTTGTCCCTGGTTAAGTTGAAAATTATCTATCGAACCAAACACAAGGAGTTGTAGTGTACGGTATCAACTCAGAGGTTCTACGCGTAATCGAAGGTGTTCCCCAAGATCCATCGTTGGTCCTTCACTATTGAGTTCTTTATTCGTGACTTCCGTCAGTCAGCAGAAAAATACAACATTCATCATCACGCAGACATAAACTTCACTTCTCTTTTCAGTTTACTGACATTCATTCTGTCCAAAAGATCATCAATCGTGATTTTCAGACCATCTTTGATATTTCATTAGCCTACAAATTGTAGTTGAACTCCATAAAGTCGGCAATAATGATATTTGGACCGGAAAGATTACCAGACATTGCTAACAGTATTCTTCTTTCTTGTACTGATATAAATAATTCTTTCCTGTGACTTGATTCTGAATTGCGCTTTAAAAACCCATTAGCAATTTGATCTGAACGACCCTCAATATGTCAAGGCAATGGTACTCAAATCAGGACTCACTCACCAAAAGACTAATCTCGCCACAGCATTCATGGCACTACGTTACTTCAACCGTATTCCCTTCATCTTCAACGAATCCAAAATCGATGTCTTCTCTTTTCTTTTGGCATTCGAAAATACGACCGGTCATGTTGGAATCAGGTTGGCTATAACTAGAAAAACTCTGAACACTGCACCTACTGACAAATACCGACAAAGTCTTCAACACCAAAATGCCTTATCATCCAATAAACAAATTGAATTGTTTCTCGAATATGTCGTGTTCTTCGAATATGTGGTGGTCACCGTAAAAGGTACAAAGGGTGTCAAAAAGGAGTTTTGACTCAACGATGGTGTCGGACACTCAGGACACAAATTTGTGGAATTTACGAAAATAATCATTTGGTAATCGTATGTTTAGATCCATCAGCTGTAAACTGCTACAGGTACAGGTACGACAGATCATTCAGATTCTACGATGCTGACGTGAAAACTATTCAGTTGTGTGTTCTCCTCAAACTCTGCATACTCTATTACACAATTTTCTGATGTAATATTCAAATCAGAACTTGCAGGACATTTATCTTCATTACATATCGTATTGTTGAATATCCCAAATAATTGCTTCGAACTCTCCATCGAAAACCTCATCACTCATGTTCATTTTATTGATATGGAATTAACATGGAAAAAAATTGTGAGGATAAGATAGAAAACCCAGAAACGGAAAGATAACTTTACAAAAGGTTACTTCAATCAGCTTCTTTGTAGGCCAATCCGAGACTCGATAACTGAATCTACCGCCACACTAGAACGAGAATAAACATCGCAGATTGATACCAAGACCAACGTTTTTTATTTATTTTTATTTTTTATTTATTTATGTCAAAATAGGAAATCCTAAAATATATATACAAGTCTAAAACGGTATAAATGGTATACAAAAATATTGAAACAGTATAAAAATCCTTCTAACAATAAAATACGTTCAAATAATATATGAATACATCAAGCTGAGGAGCTTGAAATGGAAATGTGTTCATGTATACTAGGGCAAGAAAAAGTTATTCGAGTAGGTAGGTAATGAAATATTTGACATATTACAATGTAACACGATGTAACACAATGTATACCGAATACATAAAAGCTCGACCAACAAAACAATTCGATGATGTGAAACATAAAAATAAAAAAAAAATCAGAAAATTCATAGAGTTAGTGATGTAATATATATTTTCAAACTGAGCTTTGAATGAATATAAAATAACAGAATATTCAATGTGGTATGGTAATTGGTTGAAATCATTCAATCCTTTGAAAAACAACGATTTCATAGATTGCTATGTTCTTGTCCTAGAAATTTGGAATTGATTGATGGTTCTTGTGTTGTAGTCATGAATTCGATTAGTGTACGTAATGAGGGAATTGAAATATTTTGGTAATAAATTGCTAGCTATTTTATAAATAAATATACTTGAGTTTATCTGCCACATCATACCATTTGAGGGCAATTAGCATGCATTGAATGGGAGTGTATCTATTACATTTTAAGATAATTCTTGAACCTCGATTTTGCAGTCTCTGTGACTTCTGTATATTGTTTTCATCTAAAAGATAAAGCAGAGTGGAACTATAATCAAAATGGGGTTGTGAAAAGGTTCTGTATATTGTTATTTTTGAAAACATGGAAACTTTCGATGAAATCCTGGAGAAAAAAAAATAGTTTTTTTGATCTTTTCACAAATATAGTCACAGTAGGCATTGAGTGTTAGTGATAAATCCAACACGAAGCCTAAATACATGAATTCTGACACTCATTCAAATTTGTCTCCCTCCACTTCGAATTGGAGCTTTTCGTAGTCAATTGATTTCAGTTTATGTTTCTTACTGATTATCATTGATTTGGTTTTATTCGTATCAGTTTTTAATTTATTTTCGTTTGAATATATTTCAATTTTTTTTCAACAATCGATTCATGCGCTCCACTTTTTCTACAGCGTCATATCCATAGCATGCAAGTAACGTGTAATTTGCAAATGAATTCAAAAAATCATAACCTTGTATATAATTCACATCATTCAGGTGAATTATAAATAGCAGTGGCCCCAGGACACTCTCTTGAGGTACGCCTATATTACTCACTCCAGTTATTTGTGACCTGCCATCGCGATAATTTTTGAACCAACTGAAGGTTTCATAATACTTCAGTTCACGAAGTAATATTTGCCTATCGATAATTTTAATTCCCCTTTTAAAATCAAGGAACACTGCTACTATAAATTTATCACTATCGATTGCATTACTCCATTTTGAATCTATTAATTGAAAAGCAGTTGTGTCGAGTGGTTTTCTCTAAATTCAGATTGATTTGCTTTAAACAAGTTATTTTCAGTAAAATACCTAGTTATTTGTTCATGTATAACAATTTCCAAAACTTTCTCAATAATCGGCAAAGTATTTATTGCTCGGAAGTCTGACATTTCAACTGCATTATTGATTTTTGGGATGAGAATAGCTGTACTTTTTTTCATAATATTTGGAAAGTTACCGGACGACATTAAGTTTGTATTTAGTTAAGGATATGAAATCGAAGTGCAAAAAATGTTGATTTCAAAAATGTAGCAGACATTACTTCTTCAGCATTGCTTTTATTATTGAGAGAAAAAATATTTGACTTCAGCTTACTTATATCAATCTTTTCGAATTCAACAAATTTCGTTTCTATATTATTTAGATTTTGAGGAGACCATTGTGTTAAACTTACAAAAGAATTGAATATATCTTCAATACTTTCAACAAAAAATAAATTGAAGTTGTAACAGCTTGTAGCTCCGTTCTCGCGTTGACGACAATGCCATTAGTACTAAAATTGATAGATTTAAAATTTAATGGTTGTTTGTCACCTTTTATCAATATTTTCATTGTTTTCTATATTTCCCGCAAGTTATCACTATTCGCATCGATTTCGTTTTCATAGTATTGGGACTTTTTGATTTTTAACATATCAACAACTTAATTCCGTCTCAGTTTCAAGAACTGCTTCTTCTCAATGCAGGAACTAAATTATTAATGTGAAAATGAAAGTCAAATTTCTCCTAAACAATTGATTTCTCATGTAAAAATTCTGATTTTTTTAGGACTGATTCGTATTTTAATGTCAAAAACAAAAAAATCTACTTCAATAATTACGGAAGATACGGGAGTGTTTGCATGAGAAATGAGACAGATTTGAATTTTGCAGAACTGAAATTTTTTCAGAGAAACAGTGTATTTGTAGTGAGTTGGTAGTTCTGATAATGAATCTAAAGGAATTTTTAGCCTATTTTGCCCCCTAGTTTTACCATAAACATGAGTTGTTCCATCGCGAGTGGCGGCAGTGTATACCACTTTGGCCAATCCTATTCAGGTGGTAGGTGCATTTTGAGCATTTGCATCAGTCCTGGGACTTTCACCATTCTACCTCGAGTATTACGGAAGATACGGGAGTGGTTCCATAAGAAGCGGGATACACTGTATGTTGTTTTGTTATCGAAGCAAGTTGAAGAGTAATCTGACACCAATCGTATGGAGGGGTGAAGCTACACATTTCAAAAATGGTTAGGGTGACAGATTAATGTCGGGAAGATCTATATATGCAGACTGTTGTTATTAGAATTAACAGTGTTCTTGATGACCTTATTATATATTTTCAACAAAAAGTATCTCAAAGACTGTAGTATCATGCAGGAATATTCATATGAATTCATATTGCCATCAGAATATTGAAACTCTTGAGAAAACTTCCTGTACATAAATGGGAAAATTGCTAAAGGCAAAGTGAAAATATTTGAATTCTCGCAGATAAACAACTTCGAAACTCGATTGAAGTTTAAGAAATTGGATTGTGGAACCGTCAGAAGTTATGTGACTTGTCAACTGAATCAGTCTACTGCTTTCACCGAAAATGGGAGTGAATTTATTACCGTGTATTCATAGTCTTAATCTATCAGTAGATAAAATAATTTTCTACGTGATTGAAAATTTTGTTCAAGATATTAAGTGGATTCATAGGATACAATAGAAAAGTAATTGACTCATGTCAAGCATAATATGTCGTGATAAATACTTTCAATGGCATTGATCTCAATATTGCGTACTAAAACATACAAAATAGATTTTCAGGACATACGTCTCAAATAATTTTAAGCTATGAATGCGAAATGTCATGAGTGATATTATTTTGACATCAATGATTTCAATTATTTTCAATTTGATGATTTTGAATACAGTAATGTGTTGGGCAACAATGCATTTAGGTCACTTCATTTCAGTTGTCAATAATATCATTTTTGTACGTAAAGCTGATGTTTTACTCACATAATAGTGCGAGCAAAAGATACTGTTTGTTGCGAATGAAAGTTCGAACTTCTATCGTCTGATATGATATGAATTGACTTGAAATCCTTGAAAGAATCCATTAAAAATCAAAATGATTAGCTGAAAAAATAACAATTATATTAAGCAACAAAAGGTGAAAAGTACAAGAGAATTGAATACAAGCAATAATATGACTATTAACACGAGAAATTAAAAGAAACACACAATCGTCTTCGTGTGATAGCTAGACATATTTCTGCAAGATCTGACTTTGTTTAGGTCATTCGAGTGCTTTTAGCTATCCACTCTTCCCTCTCTCCGCTTCATCAGTTTTAGCGGGTGCTGACTCTTTGGCGGGGGTTGGTCGTGTTTCGCTTGATTATAGGTTTCCATATATCTCTACGCTTGCTTGGATGAATGTATTGTTGAACAACATATATGTGGTTTCTTTGAATTTATTTCCAAGCCAGTGTTCCTCCTTGTGTATGATCTCAGCTTGGGACTACTCTATGTTATGTTGATGGGTCCAAACATGCTCTGCTATTATAGATTTGCTGGTTTTTCCTTGCTGTGTGTGTGTTTCTTGTGCTCGGAAATGCGAACATTCAATGACCTCTCAGTTTAACCGATATAGGATTTTCCGCACTCACAGGGTATCAGTTAAATGCATTTCTTGTTATGATTATTATTTGTCAGGTGATATTTTTGATTTTTCATTGATTCTTTGAGGGACTTAATATCAATTTATATTATAGTAGACAATGGAAGTCCGAACTAACGAAAGTCATCACGAAACATTGTCAATAACCTTCAAACAATTAATTCTCGATTCGAACAATTTTCTTCAATAAATATTATTTTCATTATACAAAAATATTCCAGAATCAATTATCAGAGAGAAAAGATGATAAAAAAATCGCCAGAAAATGGCTATAAAACATCAACTAATCAACGTAGCTTATGACAGCAAAAACATTTATGAACAAGTCATTTTATGCTTTTTGACGGACGTTCAATATGAACATTGAAACCGTCAGGTTTGCCTTATCATAAGCTTATTCTGCGTGTGGGCACTCCAATTATGTTGAAACGAAATTTGAAACCGCCACTGCCAGTCAAAGTGTTACCTCGCAATATAGTGGAAGCCACTATATTAACTGGATGTGTGAAGGGAGAAACTGTATTCATACCACGAATTCCATTAATGCCCAATGATATCCCGTTCGAATTTGAACAATTACAGTTTCCCCTAAAAGTCTGCTTTGCCATGACAATAAACAAGTCTCAGGGGCAAACTCTCAAATTTGCGGGTATTTACTTGAGGAAACATTGCTTTTCTCATGGACAGTTTCATGCTGCTTGCTCACGAGTGAGTTCACCTAATAGTTTGATAGTTTTAGCGTCTAATGACATATTAGTTAAGAATATTGTGTACAAAGAGGTTTTGTAGGCCCTAATTTTTCACGCACGCTAAACGAAAGTAAAGCTACCAAAACTATACCTACTTAATACCTAATAATTAGTCATGTGTGTTAGTCATGTGTAAGCAGCAGCTTGCACTGGTCAGCAGAAGCATCGAAGTTTTGAGTCGCCCACAATATTTCCCAAACCTATACCAACCGACTACCATCTTTTCAAGCACTTCGGTAACTTCCGCATTAGGACCAAGCAAAAACGGCCTCCGTCAAATTCATTGACTCCCGATCATGCAATTTTAATGCTAACAGAAGTAATCGACTAGTGTTACGTTGTTGAAAGTGCACTGATGCAAATGGCGCTGTGTCGATCAAATTAAATAAGCATTTACTGTTTCAGCATTTCAGTTTGAAGTAGATTAATGAAAACTAAGGAAACTTTTGAGACAATTTAATATATTGTCGATTCACATTGTTAAATTGTTGGTTTTGAAATAAAGGATCGATGATCAATGATAGAGATAGGGATAGGGAAAAATCAGTTTTTACGCTGATCACAAGTTAAAAATGATTTGATATCCAACGAAATTTGTTGAAAACATATAAATGTTGCTAGTAGTTACCAAGGCATATTTGACCAAAGGTGTTATTTCAAATCGAAAAAGCTTCGTCTCAGTGTGAACATTATCGTTCGCACGGCAATAAGATACAGTGTGTAAAAGTCAAATGCGGTACCTCTACCTTCAACCCCCGTCGACTGACAGATACAACCCCAATTTTTTTAATGGGAAGTATAGACTTGTGACAAATCGTTTGAAAGGTCTCTTCATTTTCAATTTAAAAATGTTATCGCTTCCAAGTTAATTGCACAAATTAAGATAAAATAAATTTAAATCATGTGGTTACCGAAATTCAATAAAATACACTCAAAACATACTACAATATAATCAAAACTTATATCTGGTTTATTATTGATGATAAGAAAGAAAGCAAAAACCATAGCAATATTCTTTTCAGATGGTATCCTTTAAAAAACTGTGAATAATTTCTGTGGCTAGTTTAAAACGCCTTGTCAACTTGTTTTGTTTGTTGAAACATCAGTTGTCAGTATTTGAATTAAAGTTTAGACTTCGTTAGATTCAAGTCTGACAAATGGATAGATCAACGGAAAAACATAACATAACCGTTTTACAAATGATTGGTTACGTAGATGCAACCCGAATACAACAGGAAGTATCTCGCCTATTTTATGAGAAATTTCCTAATTTACCTCCCATATCTCAAGCTATATTGAGCAAAATAGAAAACCAGCAACTGCCAATGCAATGAGTGATGAACTCAAATTAGAAAGGCATCCAGTACATACATTGATAATGAACATAATGAAAGTAAATAAAATGCATCCCTATAAAATGATACCTACTCAGGAAATCATGGAAGTCGCTTTTGATAGAAGAACTTATTTTTGTGAGGAAATTATGGACATGTTGGATAACAATATTCTCCAATTAGAAGACGTTATGGTATCTAATGAGTGTCTTAACGGTCATGCTTATGCTCAAAAGGTTAGTGTTTGGTCAGGAATTGTAGGAAACTATATCATTGGTACCTTTTAGGAATTCCTTGTTAGGAATCACACGTTAAAAGGTGAGACCTCGTTAGTCCTTAGCTCGCACAAGTTTCTCAACTTCTGAGAGTTGTCGTTCGTATGGGGGCGGCAGCTGATTAACGGAAAAACAG
>WOGP01005537.1:0-13064 GCA_015342065.1 Leptinotarsa undecemlineata | reverse complement strand
CATAAGAAATTGTTGAGTGGAATAGAGAATAATACGCCATTTTCAGTATTTGTGCACTGACCACATTTTTAAGTTGTCTGATGACGAATAAAACAGTTGAAAGTTTTTTAGCCACACCATCAATATGAGCCGACCAGCTCAGTTTATCGTCCAAAATAAAGCCCAAAAATTTCACATTATTTCCGTGTTTCATGCTGGTAGTTGACGACACTACTATACTTTGAGTCTTATCCTCATTTAGTTTGAGCCTATTTGCAGTAAACCAAGAGTCAGATAAAGTTTTATTGGACTCTGTAATATAGGTTAGTCTGTCGTGAGAATTACTTGAGCATACTAGAGTAGTGTCATCAGCAAACAGTACGCATTTTGTTGGTGCAATAAAACTACATAAATCATTAATGTAAATTATGAACAGTAAGGGGCCGAGAACGGAACCTTGTGGAACACCATGGTGTATTTCCCTCAATTCTGATATACTATTATTTACATCAACGTACTGATGTCTGTTTTTGAGGTAGGACTCTATCAGCCTTAGAACATTGCCTCTAATACCATAGCAGCTTAACTTTTGAATAAGAATTGAATGAGAAACACAGTCGAAAGCCTTTGTAAGGTCACATAGTGTTAAAGAAGTATGTTCACCCTTATCCAGACCCTCAACTATGTTCATTACTAACTGGTAAGCAGCTTGTGTAGTAGATTTGTTTTTTCGAAAACCGTACTGTGACTCGTTGAAATAAAAACGTTTTTCAAAATAAGAATACAACCGGTTTTTCAAAATTATTTCTATTATTTTTCCAATTATAGGAACAATGCTTATGGGGCGATAATTGTCTGGTAAAGATCTGGAACCTTTCTTGAAAAGCGGTATAACCCTTGAAATTTTCAACATGTCAGGAAACATTCCTGTTTCGAAAACCTGATTTATCAGCAATGTGAGTGGCTGGGAGATTATATCACCTACAGATTTAATCATTTTACTATTTACGTCATGAACATCTCGAGAGTTGGAGTTTTTTAATGACTTAATAGCAGCATGAACTTCTTGAGGACATACTGGTTCTAAAAAGAATGAACCACAAGGTGAGGGGAAATATTTGAAACTTCTCAGATCATTGAAAGATTTAACGGGAAGAGCTTTTATGGTCTCTTCAGCTATAGAGCAAAAAAAGATATTCAAGTCGTTATTTGATATATCTGCTTTGGAACTTTTTACAATGGATACATTACGCTCAGAATTTATTATCGTCCAGCAGGCTTTAGAAAAGTTTGTAGAACTTGAAATGAATTCCTCATATGTTTTTTTCTTTTGTTTTTGTAATTGAGTTTTATATTGTTTTTTTATTAGTTTATAGGCTTCAAAGTACTGCTGCTTCTTAGATACATCAGCAATTATTTTGGTGGCTTGAAGTGTACTTCTCATATGTCTCAGTGAGTCATTGTACCATTTTAGTTTAGGGATATTGTTTTTTTGGGAGAATTTTTTAGCAGGAAAAGACATATTGATTGAAGTGTGAAATATATCAATAATAGATTCAGTTAACACGTTCACCCCATGATTACCAGAAAATATATAGTCCCAATTCACCCCGAGCAAATAATTTCTGAAATTTTCGAGACCCTTTTTTGTAATACATAATCGGAATATTTTTTCGCTACAATCATTTGTTTTTTTCTCAAAATTGATGAATTGTCCTTTATGGTCTGAGAGACAAGGATCAAAAATTCCAGTACTATAAGAGAGTTCTGGCATATTCGTTATAATGTTATCAATACATGTTGATGATGTAGAGGTGACTCTTGTAAACTCTTTTATGGAGACTTTGAGGCCATGAGAATCTAGCAAGCACTCTAACTGAAACAGGGAAGTTGACTTGGAAACAAAATTAATGTTGAAATCTCCAAGAAGTATTACGTTCATATTAGGTTTCAAGAATTTAGAGAGTACAGCATCAAGGTTACGTAAAAATACATTGATATCTCCTATACATGATCTGTAAATACCTATTACCATAGCATTTATAGCTTTAATAAAAATGCCACAGAACTCAGAATCAAGTTCTACGTTAAATTCACTGAGGTCTAAAATTTTTGTACAAATGTTATTCTTACAGTAAATAACTACGCCGCCATGTTGAAAGTTATTCCTACAGAAATGAGAAGCTAAAAAATAGTTTGGAATATTTACAGTTTTCAGTTTATCTTCAGTAAGCCAGTGTTCAGATAAACATACGATATCATAGTTGAACTCATTTAGAAAATCACTCAGTTTTTTGATCTTGTTTGCTAAGCATTGCATATTAATGTGAAAAATACTAAAATTATTTTCTTCTGTTTTTGATAGTTGACTCATGTTAGTTTCTTTTTTACTATTAGAAAACTAACAGAAAACTAATGTATGTGGAACTTCATATGTAATGATTTGTTGAATTCTATTGGTTTTAGTCGCTTTCTTCGACATTTCTAACTTGTTCGCAATACTGACCTTTCGGTTACAGATATCCAGGTGGCGGATTCTAAAAGTGAATTCATACAAAAACGCTATGAATATTTCAAGTGAAATCGAGAATATCAGAACTAATGAAATTGGTTCTTATTTTCACTATAAAAGGTTTACAAAATCGTAATACGTATTTCGATATACAATGGTTTTTTTAATGCAAGATTTGATCAATTACTGTTATATATAAACATTTTATAGTATACGGTCCGATTAGATAATTTATTCTAATTTGTTTTCATTTACCTGTAAGAAGTAGATACAATCAATTCATTGACTAGTGGAAGCAGATAAATACCAGGTTTTTTACACATGATTTTCACTGTTGAATATGTAATTTCACTATTTTTTTACCTGTTTTTAAATGTGATATTCCATGTGAATGTGTCACATGGAATATCACATAATGGAATATAAATATATTCTCTCTCCTCAATAAGTGGTTTAGTTACCGAATGGGCTGACATACAGATGGCGCTACTAGTGATGAATCTATATGATTTTTAGTTAACCCCCACCTTCAAAAGACACGAGTACACATTTGACAGCTGTCGGACTATTAGTTTGTGGGGAACATGCCGAGTAAAGCAACTTTTGTTAGTTTAAAGAAAATTAATAAAAAGAAATTGTATGTGTTAATAAAGCATTGCTTTTGGCAAAAAAATACTGTTGAAGCCTTGTTAAACATAATTCGACAGCAGGAAAATCAACCGTTGAGAAGTGGTTTACTGAATTTAAATGAGGGAGGTGAAATGAGCACCGAGAATAATACAAGCAGTGGACCCCCCAACGAAGCTGTTACCAACGAAAATATAAAAAAAGTCCACAAAATAATTTTGGATGACCACAAAGTGAAGTTGATTGAGATAGTTAACGCTCCTAAGATGTTAAAGGAACGTGTTGGACATATGCATGAATATTTGTGCGAAAGCTCTGTTCAAAGAGAGTGCCACGCGAGCTGACAATCGACCAAAAACAACAACGATTTGATTCCATCAGTTCAGACTTCCATTGTTTAATATAATATAAACTGGTTTGAAATCCCTCAAAAAAATTGAAAAATTAAAAAAGATTAACCGAAAATGACAATTTTTTTGAACAAAAAACTGAAATTACAAAGAAATAACATACCAGCAACTACCAGAAAATAAAAAATTCAAATATTAATTAAAGCTGAAAATTAAAAAATAGTAGTGGAACCAAGTGAAATGAACCAAGTGACGTAACTTGGTGTTAGGAGTCATACGTTAGGAATCACACGTTAAAAGGTAAGTTCCTCAACTTCTGAGAGTTGTCGTTCGTATGGGGGCGACAGCTGATTAACGGAAAAACAGATTTTAAACAGATTTCAAACAGGGAATGAAAGCCCGAACTGATGAAATACACCACGAAACATTGTCAACCACCTTCAAACGAACAACGAATTGATTATTCTGAGCGTTTACATGTTCCACCATAAAAATCCCTAACGCATGCGTCGATATCTGACAATGGATGAAACATAATTTCACACCAGAATCAAAACGATCGTCATCTGAGTAGATTGCACGTGGCGAACCGACTTCAAAGCGTGCAAAGATGCGACTGTCACGGTTATAAAATCAGTTTTTTGGGATGGGCATGGTATAATATTCATTGACAGTCTTAGAAAGGGAAAAACCATCGACAGCAACTGTAGCGTCATTGAAGCGTGTGAAGGACGAAATCTTGGAAAATAGTCCATCTGGAGAAGAAGAAAGTGTTGTTCAATAAAGATAATGCAGCGTGTCACAAACCAATGAAAACGATGGCAAAATGGCATGAATAAGGCTTAGAATTGCTTCCGCATCCACCGTATTCTCCAGATCTAGCTCCAAGCGACATTTACTTATTCTCAGACCTGAAGAGAATGTTCTTTGGAAAGAAATTTAGCGCCGATGAAGAGGTAATAGTCGAAACTGAGGCCTATTCTGAGACTAATCGTACTATTAAAATGTTATCGAAAAATTGAATGACCGCTATAATTATTGTATATCCTTTGAGAGCAACTGTATTGAACAATAAAATCATATTTCACCAAAACAAAAATTCAGCTTTGTTACGAAAGGTGAGTAGACGAACAAACTGGATTCTCTTTCAAATTTCAATAATATAATCTTACTGTTTGAGGAAATCAAATACAATCAAGTTACTATTTTCATACCTACATTGATGAAAGCAAAATATGATTATTCACCAGTTTCTGGCAACTCTAGCAGGCATTAACATTAGAGATTCTAAGTATGTCTGTTACATTAGCAAATATTAACAAATGATCCCAATACTATACTGAACTTTTTCTTGAAAGACTAGATTAACATATCTTTCTCATCTACACTTTAAGATGCGACAGTCACTCACTCACTCATTCATCTCTGTTTCTCCCTATTGGTAAGTCTTAGTAAGCTAAAATTGAGTATTTAGGTGCTTCTTAGGTCTTAGATGCCCACTGAAAGAATTTTCAAATATTCCAACTGAAGCTCCCCCCGTGGGCGTGAAAGGGGCGCGTTTACATACGAAAATTACCTTTTCTCCGTATCGCTATATTTTCGGAGGATGAAATTTCATATGTAGGTTCTTTTTATGTTGTAGAAGTACAATGATGAAGGATTTTCAGATATTCCAAGTGGAGCGCCAGTTTCGGCGGTAAAGGAGTGTTCATAAAATAAAGTTACCATTACATAACTTTTTCTCCGTACCGCTATATTTTCGAAGGCTGAAATTTTGTATGTAGGTTCTATTTCATGTTGTAGATGTACAGTAAGATTTTTTTCGAATATTCCAACTGGGGCACCAACTCTGGGGAAAAAAAAGCGAACAAAATCATCTTTTCATCTCTGTCTCTCCATGCCCTCAAATTTCCGGAGGGTGAATTTAAATTCAGTATCAGCATTGCACCCATGCGGAACCAAGGCAGCTCGCTAAAAATACATAAAAGACCTCATTGTTCTCCATTCAAAAGGTTAATGTGCAGAGTATTTTCTTCTAAATTTCAGAATTTTAGCTTTCATGATACAGGAAATCAGGCAGTCAACGGATATTGAAATTTTTAATCATCTTCCGGATCCCCAGCGTATTACTTTTATGAATCCGTGCATGGAAAGAAGCAGTTATCACATCATGTTTGATATAATACTGCTAAAATACAGAAGGTATTTCAGTTCATTATTATGGAAGTTTTCTTTTGTTATGAAAACTACCTGTTCATTTCCTACATTATGTGAAAGGTATTACCGAGATTAATATTTTTGAAAACTTGAAATCATAGGAAAAACAAATACAAATAATTTGGTTAGATTTCAGTCCACAACGAATCGGGTTCTAAGAACCAGAAATCTAACTTCATCTTCCTGAAACTTTCAGAATTTGATCATAACTGGATTCTTTTGAAAAAATGACAGTTCCCAACCTTCCAGTTTTGGTGTTGGAGGCACCAATTGAAGCGGTAATTTTTTTGTCTTGATAACTCTATTAGATAGTTCCTGCTATATGAACCTTCAGAACGAAGTTTTCTCTCATTGAAACACTCGTGCTCAGTTCAGGATATCAAAAATCATGGAGAAAGTCGTAAAACACCATATCCTCGAATATTTGGAAGGCTTCGACATCTTAAGCGATCATCAAAATGGCTTTCGGAAACAAAGATCAACAAACAATTTTATATAATAATAATGTCTTTATTTCCAATGAAAAATAAAATGCATGATATTCATCTTGTTACACAAAAATCCCAAGGGGGATTTCGTGTTTAGATATTTCTAAAGTCTTTGACCGTGTGTGGCATGAGGGTTTGCTGGTCAAACTTCGATGCTATGGCTTGTCGGATCATTTTTGTGTATGGCTCTTCAGCTTCCTGAAAGAACGTTTCCTGCAAGTGGCCGTCGATGGATATATCTCGAACATTTTCATCATCAACGCTGGTGTTCCCCAGGGATCCAAATTGTCTCCAACCCCCTTTTTATTATATATCAACGACCTATTGAAAAAAATATATATTGCTTTGCTGACGACAGCACACTTGTCTCGTCATTCTATTTGGATTCCAGGACATAAGCTATGGATGCACATCTTCACGGGCAGCAGAAGGTTGCATATCTTAATAAGGATCTAGAAATTATTTCGAATTGGGGTGAAATTAACCGAGTAATGTCAGGTCAGACAATTTCGTTTTCTGCTTCGATAAGTTTGTTGGGGGATTAAAATGGACACCAATATCTCTTGACACAATCATGTCGCTGGAATTACAAAGGCTGCTTCTCAAAAGCTTGGAACACTGTTCCGAAACAGAGAACTGTACACATGTTAGCAACTTGTGATGCTTTATAGAGCTCATATGAAATCTTCTTTGGAGTATTGTCCTCATGTTTGGAGCTCTGCTCCAAAACATACCTTAAGGTGCTAGATCCCATCCAGAAAAGTGCCATCCGCTTGATTATACAAGCAAACATCACGTTCAACCTTGACAATCTGGAACATCAAAGAAAAGTTGGGGATTTGTTACTCTTCTATGGATACTTTCACGGTAAGTGTTCAAGTAACTTGGGACGTTCGATTTCACTAAGACCAGTACATATCAGAAATACGCGACAGACTGTCGCTGTTCCAATCTCCAGCAATTCAAATCCAATAAGAATCGCGCTTTAAAGATTCCCTGTAGTGCTTGTGATTTGTCCTTAAGAAAAAGGCTGATGAATTTCTACCTACTTTATTTTATTCTATTGTTAAGAATTTTCAATTCGTGTGCGCCTGTTTTCAAGCAAAAGATGCGGGTTATTAATTCTCGAAACCGGTCTTTAGGTAATTAACGGAAAAACAGATTTAAACAGATTTTTTCACTCTTTTTGTTTCAGTGTGATTCTTCTGCTGGATGAACGAGAAGCATCTACAAGACTAACCTCTGTGAGATATTTTGCATAAATGTCTGTCGGATACAATTCAATGTCCAGCATGGTAGTAGCCGGGGAAGTAGTTGTTTTCCCTTAGGAAAACATTTTGGATACCCCATTTCGAAATATTTATTTTCTCATTCGAATTCATCTCTCCCCAATACATTACACAGATTTAGAAATGTACGTTTCAGAACGCAACTGAAATTAATTACGCGAAACTGAATCTTATCGAGGTGAGTACGGGAGAATTCATTTAATCCAATGATCTTTTACTCTCGACTTGATGAAAGCTTTCGGTATAACGGTGGTAGAAATTAATTGAAATAAGATCCACGCTCCAGTGAATGCCGCATCCAGGAAGACGATCCGAATATATACAAAACAATTCAGATAATTCAGGAAAGAAATTAATGTTCTCGATTCATTATCCATCATGAAAATTTCAATTACGTTGTTCGCTGCTTCAGATGTTGTGGGTTTACTGAGAGATTCAAAGCGGATGCAACAGCTGTCAACTCATTCCAGATTTTAGATATTCGAAGGGATATGAAGCGGGTAAATATAATTATAGTATACAAGGTCTGTTTAAAAATTCATTTTTATCAAAACATAGTTATTCATTCGTCAATTTCTATTCTATCCCCTTCCAAGTAGTGCCCCGCAGATAATACACTTGTGCTAAAGAAGCAGTACTGATATACTCTTCTTGGTATATCTTTGAACTCTCTCAGCGAATCGATTTTCATCTCTTCAATCATCGTAAAACGCCGTCCTACAATGGGTCTCTTCAATCTTGGGAACAGGAAAAAGTCGCCGGGACTGTATCTGGTGAATACAGTGGCTGAGGCATGATTACGGTGTTTTTTCTGGCCAATAAATTACGAACAAGCGACGACGAGTGAGAGGGTGTATTACCGGGACACCAAAAGTCATGAATTGTTTTTCCAATTATCCTTATTGACCGTATGACCATGTGGCAAGAACTCCTGGTTCACTACGACATGGTAATCGAAAAAAAAAACGGTGAGTAAAAACTTGATATTTGATTGAACTTGAAGTGATTCTTTTGGTCTTGGCTCTCCTGGGCTCTTCCATTGGGACGATTATACTTTGGTTTCTATGTCATAACCATATACTCATGATTCGTTCACAGGTATGACCTTTCTAAGTGAATTTGTGGTGATTTGAATCGGAAAAAATGTTTTTCATTCAATTTCAATTTTTTTATTTCACTAGGCACTTGCAAAATATCAAATACAAAGTTTTGCATCGACCTTCTTTGAGTATTTTCATCTTCCACAATCATAAAGGAAATGAAAATTGTAATAGAGAAAGAAAGAAAGGCAAACTTTTTAGTTCCCCCTCAATAAATTACTGCGCAAATTCAATAGAGGCTGCCTTCAGAAAAGGAAAAATCCAAAATTATTCACAGTTTTTTATTCGTTGGTTCGCTTTATTTCCAAACGTCATCGACAGATGTCAAAGAAGTTTCAAAATGTGAAATATGTCGATGTTGTTGATTCATGTTGAGGTTCATTGGCAAACATTCCCGTCATGTTCCTATCAACTGGATGTTCATTGTCTGAGTTCAAAATATATTCTGACAATTATTGTCTTGTTAATTGTCTATTCTCGAAGTATAATCTCTATATTCATTATCGCGCATTTTCAAAGGTCTAAAAGTTTCACCAATAGATATATCTTTTACCACAAGAATAAGGTATCTTATGAATTCTATTTTTGTTCTCTTCTTCTGTGTTGTTGGGTTTTGTATGTGTCCGTATAGATCTCAGTGCATTTTTTGTTTTGAAGGTCGATGAGAAACTCTGATTTCCTAAAGAAAAACTAACTTTCAGTAAAGGTTCTATGCTGGTTCTGGGACCAAATCCCGTGTTTTTTCTCATGATGTTCCGTTTCAGTTTTTTTTGGACCTCGGAATGGAACCTTGTGGAACACTCGACCTAATTTATGATACACAGTGACGTTGAAGGTGATATCGTTGGTGTGGCAGGTGGTGGCGTGGTTCGTGAAAATGAATGAGTTGTAACAAAGAAAAAAACAGAGATGGCGCAACATGTTAGAGAGAGAGAGAGAGAGAGAGAGAGAGAGAGAGAGAGATACGTTTAATGTCATAAGAAATACATCTTGTCGACAAACAGTTTTCTGCTGAAAAAAATAACTTGATGAATTGTTGAGTAAATATATAAATGTATCAATGTACACATATGAACACATACACAAACAGTATCTTTGTTAAAGTGTAATCTTATACATGGGTAAAACTATATATAAATATACCTGTATACATACATATACAAACATATATACATACATACACATATACACATGAATATTATTATGTGTCAAGGTTAGAAGGGCACTGAGCCGCATCTTCGTTAATAATAATGGGATCGACGGATGTTGTATGTCGAATGAAAAGAGAAGGAATACAGAGATAAAGCAAAAAAGGCGCGATATGTCAGAAGGGCACTAAACCTCATCTTCGTTGATAATAATGGGATCGACGGTTGCAGGACATCAAATGAAAGGGAAAGGAATACAGGAATGTCAGAGGAGCACTAAGTTATATCTTCGCTATCTGTATCTGTTGCGTAGGGAGGGTGAGTGTAGACTCACAGCACTTAGGCCACATGTAACCCATTGTACATCCTCTCGAGGAGTTGTCCTCCTAGGTCATCGTCCATCCTGTCCTTTCCAAGAAGGTGAACAGGTCACTAGGACACATCTCCTTTATATCGGCAGGTGTAGGCCAAGACTCGCCGAACACACACTCCCTTTGGCAACTTTGATGTGTCTCACAGTGGCCTCCACGAAGATTTTGGAAGGTGCAGCGATATTACTGCCGTTGCGCCGCTTCTTCAACCTTCTTGGAATTCCCTTCGTGGAGGTGCACAAGTGAGGGAGCTTTCCTGCAGGGGCAGCCGGTGTATCTTTGCTAATAATAGTCACGTCATCAGTGTAGCACATCGAATGGAAAAGAAAAAGTAATAATGACTTTATTGACCAAGAAAAAAACGAAGATGGCAAGCAGCGTACATTTCACAAGGGCACTGTGTTATATATTCGTTAATAAAAATTAGTGCAGTACATCAAATGAAAGGGAGGGAAGTTATGTAGTATTTATCGACAGGAAAAAACAGAAATTGCAGAGTGCCAATAGGACACTTAGCCGTATCTTCTTTAATAATAGTTGGATCGCTACGTGAATCACATCAAGTAAAAGAAAGACGACTGCCGCTGTGGTTCTCGATTAGGTCCTCGTCCATGATTTGGTCATTGAATTGGACTTCGAAAAGGTCCTAGTGGGTCTAGCTGACGTGGATACGGATTGTAATGTGGAGCACATCAAATGAAGTGAAAGGGGAGAGGATACTGCATTTGTTGACAAAGAAAAAACAAACGTGGCAGGGTTGTCAAAAAGACGGTGAGTCACATATTCGATACTAATATACAGATCGTGATATGCAGCCCATGAAAGGGGCATGGACGTTGAAATTATTGAAGAAACGTCATGGCGACATGTCAAATAGACATTAGGTGTGCATGTGATGAATGAATTTCAAAATTTGTATGAGAAGCAAATGTTGAGTTGGAGAGAGATGTTGAAAAAAAATAATGCGAAATTTTGATTTTCCACTTTTGACATAGGTATCTTTACATTTCATAAAAAATTAACACATTCGGTACTGAAGAAATCATCGTATACTGAAACAAATGATATATTTGGATTTCTTATACTAAGAAGGATTCGAATTCGTCGAAAACAGGTCACTTCCGGTTTCCAGCGAGAGATTCTGAAATTTATGAAACACGTCTTCACTATCACCACTAAACTGATAGACTTGGCTGGTAGATCATTTTTGGGTGAAAACTGGTTAGAAGTCGAAACAAAAACGTTATTGTTTTCAAAAACAATGATTGAGTGTAAGCGCGCTTGTCATTGCATCGAACTACCGATAAATCAGTCGATCATAACACAGTTTTTCAGTGATGCTTGTACGCGAGAAACAGGCTACTCCACTTAAAACTTGAAATGGAGAAATAATGAATCGTTTTCTGATACCACCCAGGACACTTTTGAAGTAACGCCACGCTCGTCATGAAAATCGACCTGTTTTGCTAATATTCTTCGCTGAAAGGGAGGTCGCGTGTAAATATTGCGATCCGAGTGGAAAACTGTGATAAACGTTCACGGACAAATTTTCTCGTGAACCGTGAAATTTGCTTTCGCACTTTTTTTATATAATGGCAAGGTAGGTAAATCATCAAAACCCCAATTTCAGCTTGAATACAGGATGATAATGGAGAAAATTGATTTTTGAATTTTCTGCGTGAATATAAAATTGAAATATTGAGAAAATGGACAACTTTCTCATCAATGGTAACTGAAAAAATTCGTATATCAGGATCTACTTTCAAGTATAGCTACCTATGTGTAATATTCAAACGAAAGTTTTTTTTTTAAACCGATTAAAACTATTGAGACGCCCAGTATCTCGTTAGTTGATAACGCACTATTTAGAATGTTACACAGAAAACAGCAATGAAAATTCAGATATGTAAGTAAGTCAGGCTTTCACCTATTTTCTAAAACTTACGAATACATCCCACATGATGCTGCTGTCTGAATTTTGTTTCCTTGAGCGGTGTTCAACGTGTTCAACAATTCAACATATGATCTGGTTTGATTATTTCATCCCCCTGGACAAGTACTGACTTGATCGAGTAAACAATTCAGTAATGTAATAAACTATGAAAATACCAAAACTGTACTGTTTTTGAAACTTGAGTAATTGTATTAGCAGGAATAATTCTTAGTTTGGTCGAGTTCAGAATTCAACTGTTGTTCGTGTATCTTCAACACGATAATTTCTTCATTTGAAGTTAGCTTCACGTCTCGAGGAACTCTATGAGCAATAACGAAAATATATAAGACACCAAGGTAATATTTCAGTTTCAAGTAACTTGAAAAAAATTCTAGAAGTCATTTTTGTGTGAAAATGTAACTGAGTAATATACAGGGTATAACTAAATAAGTGCAAAATATTTAAGGAGGTGTTTCCTCATCGGAAAAAAAATACGATCTTTCATATAAAGAAATTTCATTGGAGCATCACTTGTTAAGATACAGCCCCTTAAAAGGGGTACATAAAATTTGTATAATAATTTTTTTCACGAGCACTAAAAAAGTTACGATATTGAAATCAACCTGATATTTTGTACAACCAAAAAGACACTCAGCCTGTAATTTATTTGGTTTACCCCATGGTTGTAAGGGGTGGAAAAGGCAACTCCCAAAATGTATTTCCAATGTAACTTTTTGTCTTATCATTTGTTTACCTTCTAAAAATTCATTTCCGATAGCATGTTTTATTGTTAACAAAAAATGTCTCTTGGGTTTTTTGCCAAAATAAACCAGTTCACGGCAAAAAATTATTGTTATTAAAATGGCTTACACAAATGAGAAAATGGCTGATATGCATTACGTGTACGGTCTGTCGCAGGGGAATGGGTTAGAAGCTTCTAGAAGATATGCTGACATGTATCCTCAACGGCAGCATCCTTCACATAGAATATTTGCTCGACTTTATCAACGATTACGAGAATATGGTTCATTTGACAAAAGAACGCAGGAT
>WOGP01005536.1:0-13064 GCA_015342065.1 Leptinotarsa undecemlineata | reverse complement strand
TAATAATAGTGTCATATTTTTGGGAGTAATAATTGACAGTAAACTCAAATTCGCCGATCACATAATGAATTTCAATAAAAAGTTAGCTTCTTGGTGTTTTGAAGTGAGAATAACTTATAAGGATCTTGGTTTGTCTTCCGCTAAATCGGCTTATTTTTCATTCGTTGAGTCGCTTTAATGGTATGGAATTCCTTTCTGGGGAGTATGTTGCAAAACTCAAATACAGACGGTGTTCATTATTCAGAAAAGGGCTATAAGATTCATGTGCTATGCCAAAAGTCGAGATTTCTGCAAACCCCTATCTGAATTAGGTACATGAAATTTTGACAATTTCTGGAATGTTTATTTTAGAAACAGTACGTTTGATTAACAAAGATAACTTAATATTCGGCGGTTACTCCAATTATTATGCCCTTCGTCAAACTAACGACCTAACCAGCCTCTACTTCAGACAAAAACTCTTTATGTTATAATGGTCTCAAGATAATCATTTACCTGACTATATTAAAATTTTAGAGGATAACTGTGTATTTCAAAAATCAGTGAAAGACTTATTTTGTGGTAGATCCTATTTCTGTTTAGAAAAGTTTTATGAGGACAGCTTATACAAAATGACTATTTTTACTATAAAAAGCGAATTCATTATCATCTTCAGTACATGAATGAAAATGAGATGATTATGTTATATTAGGATGTTTTATCAACTTAGTTTATGTCCACTAAACTCATTGTGAGGCATTTTTATTGACTGACTGCCAAAACCATTTCTTCATCATCAGGTACTGAATCCATAACTTATATATCTACGATTTCTCTTGGACCCTTCACTCCCCATTTAGTCAGGGAAGTTATAGATTATGCTGTAGACGACCCCTCCCGATATAGAAGGCCCCGATACTCTGTCGAATGAGGCCCGTATGACCTCCGTTAACAGATGAATAATATCTTCATCCATCCCACCCCACCCAGGTCGGGGTACACCCCGAAGGGCGGCACTGATATCTGAGGACATTCATGCCGTCAACTCTGATCAGTTATGACCCATTCGTCTTCCTGACGAAAACCAGTTGAAAGGGTAGGGGAGCAAGGCTCCAGCCTGAACGAAACCAAGATGACTATCGACGGCCTTCACTCCAATCATTTTTATATCTTTCATAAACGACTACAATGAAGACACCATGAAGTGACTATCTAATATACCGTTTTCATTTTTCACATAATAAATGTCATATCACACATACTGTTTGAAATATATATATATATATGATTCTGTCCCCGCTTCAAAGTTTTCTTATTTCAAATAATACATGAAAGAAAATACAAACAAAAATCATCAAAATCGGAAAGCTTCCGAGGGAAATACTTCATTGATTCGACTAATGATGAATGAATGAAGTTAACAATCTTGTTTCTCTACGAGTTTTCGATAATTTCATGTCGCAAACATTTTTTGTTAATATGTTTGCATTTTTCACAAAAATTCTCTATGAAGATTTTATTACTGATTTTGAATTATCTCAAACATCAGTAAAAACTTTTCGAAATTGAAGTGGATATTTCTTACTTTAGCAATCATGTTTTCGGTGAATTTGCAGTATTTGTCACAGAACTATTACACACTTGCACTGATAATTGCATAAAGTGACCGGTCTTATATACCTAAGTTCACCATATGTACTCAAACCCCAAACACGTTCACTCAATTTGATGAAAAAATAACGAGCTACAAGTTACCTTGTTAATTGAATGAAATATTCGCAATTTGAAAGTGCAATACCGAATACTGGTTGTTTGTATCGCTGTTGAAATCTGGAACAGGGTGTCAGATAAGGCGTTTTTATTGCTTCCTTGGAAAAGTCAAATGTTAGGTATCGACAGATTGTAGAAATGTAACGTTGAAAGTAATCATTTTTGGCGAAATGAGAAAAACAACACAGTTGGGCTGAAAAATTAATAGGTTAAATTTCATTAGTTTGGAACTCCATTGTCTGGTATTCTGTTTAAAAAAATCTGTTCAAAATCTGTTTTTCCGTTAATCAGCTGTCGCTCCCATACGAACGACAACTCTCAGAAGTTGTGAAACTTGTGCGAGCTGAGATCTAACGAAGTCTTACCTTTTAACGTGTGATTCCTAACACGATATATTATATAAAATGATTTTGAGCCCGTGAAAGGACCAAAAGAGAAGAAATGAAAATGAATAGCTGAAACTAACAATTACATTAATGAAAAAACCTGAAATGAAATAATAGTGAAATAAAAACACATCAACAGAGTAATACCTTCCATCACTTTCACAATGGAGAAGAAAGTCCACAACATATTGGTGAAGAAGACTGACACTAAGTGGGAAATATCTGTAAACCGAAAACCCACCCTAACGGGACCACCATCCAACCACCATCAATCGACTAAAAGAGGAATCATCAAGACTCCAGTATATCGTGCTTTCGGGCTCTGTAATACGAAGAAAGGTCTCGAGAAGGAACTAGACATCATCAAAAATGATCTTCAACGTAATGGTTACTCTAAAGCGATGGTGGAACAGACTTTGACTGGAAGACACCAGAAGCCTCGTGAAGTAGAGAAGCCATCACAACCAGTGCTTGCACTTCCCTACATCAGAGGATTATCGGAAAGGATGGAAAGAATTGGATCCAAATACAACATCAGAACCTGCTTCATATCTGGAAACACTATCCGTAACAGCCTCACGAAAACCAGGCCACCAAACACAGACTGTGGTTTCAAGAATTGCATGTGTTTACCGGATAGGCTGTGAGTGCGGAAAATGGTATATCGGTGAAAGTAAGAGTCCATTGATGTGCGCATTGCCGAGCACAAGAAACACACATAGAGATGAGAAACAAGCAAATCAGGAATAGCAGAGCATGTTTGGACACATCAACATAATATCGAATGGTCCAAAGCTGAGATCATACACAGAAAGGAACATTGGTTAAGAAGGAAATTCTAAGAAGCCATGTTGTCCAACAATGTATTTAATCAAGCTAGCGTAGAGATTGGCCACATATGGAAACCCATAATCAAGCGAAAAATGGACTACTCCCGCCAAACGGTCATCTTCCACTAAACCGGTGAAGCGGAAAAAAGGAAGCGGAAATAGGTGAAATACTCGAATGACTCATAAACAGTCATTTCTCGGAGAAATTGGTCCATTCGTCTATTGGATACTAACAATCGAAACGTCTTGAAGTAACTTGGTTTGGAATCTTTTAGTTTTTTATTTTCATTATTTGTTCAATTGCTCTATTTTCACTTGTATTTTATTACATTTCATGTTTTTTTCCTTAACATAAATGTTATTTTCAGCTATTCATTTTTAATTCTTCTTTTTTAGTACTTTCAGACAATGGAAGTCTGAACTTATGAAATTCATCATGAAACATTGTCAATCATCTCCAAACATTCATAGCCTAACACAAACATATTTTTGATACTATTTTCAAAGTAGAATTTGTTCTAGCCCCAAAATAGGCCTCAGTTTCGACAAAAACCTCTTCATTGGCGCTGAATTTCTTTACAGGGATCATTATCTTGAGGTCTGAGAGAAGGAAAAAATCGCTGGGGGCCAGATCTGGAGAGTACGGTGGATGAGGAAGCAATTCAGAGCCCGATTCATGGAATTTCGCCATAGTTTTTATTGATTTGTGATTCGGTGTATTGTCATGATGAACATTCTTTTTCCTTCAAATAGTTCCATTTTTCCGTCCTTCAAACGCTCTAGTAACAATATATTATATTTAGAGTTGATGGTTTTTTACATTTCAATTTAAGGATATTGTACCACGCGTATCCCAAAATACTTATACTATTACCTTGCCAGTCGACTTATGCGTCGTTGCACGCTTTGGATTCGGTTCACTACGTGCACTTCACTCTGATGACGATCATTTTCATTCTGGTATAAAATGATGGACCATGTTTTATCCACTGTTACGCATCGAAGCATAAATTGGGGTTTTTCATGGTGAAAAAGCTTCAGACACTGTTCAGTATCATCAACTCTTTATTGTATTTGGTCGATTGTCCAACACATTCCTTTGATAGCCTTAGACCAGCTATCTGGTCGTGCTCCATCCATCCTGCTGAAACCATATCGTATTCACTGGAACTTGAGGGTTACCTGGATCAGGATATGAATTTGCTGAACTTAGAATGACATCATTTTGAAGTAGTGCCAAATAATTATTGCCATTAAAGTTACCTTCAACAAAAATGTTGCCAATTATCATGACCGTTAAGCGACAAAGTACACTCATCAGAAAACATAACGTCTTCTGATTGGATGATATTGTTATCCATCATGTCCATCATTTGCCCACAAAAATAAGTTCTTAGGTCAAAATCGTCTCCATGAGCTCCTGAGTAGGTATCATTTTTAAGGGATCTGTTTGAATCTGTTTAAAATGTGTGTTTCCATTAACCAGCTATCGCATCCTTACGAATAACAACCCTCAGAAGTCGAAACTTGTGCGAGCTAAGGATTAAAGAGGTGTCACTTTTTAACGTGTGATTCCAAACACAGGTTGGACGATAGCAAGTGAAAATCGATCGTTCAGCTGGGGCTTGAATCACCGACCAACACGGCGGTCAATTCGAGTGAGTGAACAAAGCACCCACATCGAACCGACCTGCTTTCGACCGACGGGTTTCATTTTCTTATATATGCTTACTATCTATGTATGGCTAACATTGAATGTAGTGGACGCCTGTGTACTGGATGTATGTAGGTTTTCCTCAAACTCATCCATCACATCTAATTTTAGTTCATCACTCATTGCATTGGCACCCGCCTTTTTAGATCTGCCCCGAGTGACCAAGCTCGCGAAATTGCTTCTTTATATTGCTTATTATACCTTGAGATATGGGCGGTAAATTAGGAAGTTCCTCATGAAATAGGTGAGATACTTCCTGTTGTGTTCGGGTTTAATTTCCGTAACCAATCATTTGTAAAACTGTTATTTTATGCATTTTCGTGAATCTTACCATTTTTTAGACTTGAAGTTCACGAACGCTAAACTTAAATTAAAATACTGACGACTAATATTGTAACATAAAAATTAAGTTGACTAGGCGTTTTAAACTAACGTTGGCACGGAAATTATTTACACTTTTTCAATGAATAATATCTAAAAAGAACATTATTATGGTTTTTACTCACTTTCTTATTATCAATATCTCAACATGAACTAAGTTTCGAGTATATTGCAATAAATTTTGAGTGTTTCTTATCGAATTTCGGTAATCACATGCTTTTAATTTATTTCATCTCAATTGTTGCAATAAACTAGAAAGCAATAACATTTTTGAATATAGAATTGAGAGAGATATCAAACGATGTATCGCAATCCTATACTTCCCTTTTGAAAAATTGGGGGTTGTACCTGTCATTCGCCGGGGATGAAAGGTAGGGATAGCATTCATCCGTTAAAGTATGTCAAATTATAATTTAAATTTGACGTGTTTTGAGATTTTGTTAAAATATGAACCTTAATCGAAATAATGAATTTATCCATTTCGTTTTTACACACTGTAAAATAAACTGTAATTACAGTCAAGTTATTACTTGAAATTTACGAATTTCGTATCGGTCTACTTTGATATGACTTCGAAATCACCAATTTTGTGCCATATGTAGCGTTGAATATCAAAAAAATAATTCAAGCTGTTAGATAAACCATATGTGGTTGCCTAATTTGTATCAAAACTGTCAATATGGTTAACCTTCAATTTGAATCATTTTAGTTAAAAGAGATATAAGAACTGTTTCATTTTCTACACAAACCAGACTAATTCAGTTCTATTTCAGTTTCTTCGACATCCAAGTGATGTTACAAATCGTGAAAACAGATTCATTCCTGAAATTTCACATAGTCCATTATAATGTATTTAATGATCTGGTGTGTTCATGTATCCATGTGTTCATTATTTTTTGTTGTCTAACTCATTTTCATCAAGTAACCATTGAAAATGTTTATTGCACTCAAGGAATACCTACATTAAATTATTATATTTCGTTTCACAGAGTGATTTCAATCTATCGCAATGATTGAGTATGTTCAATTTAACAGAAACAAAACTAGTAATGATTTGATTCCTTATTTGCATATGGCAAAGGAAAATAATGTTTTTCAGTAATTGGGATATCAAAGAATTTCACAAGCTAAGCTATTTCCATGCCAAAGCAACCTACACTCGTTTTATAAGTATTTCAGATATAACCAATTAATCAATTTTTTCATAACAACGGCAAATCATAAATTTTGCAATATGCTATTTAGCGGATATTGAAGTGGAATTGGAAATGGTGACAAGTTATTAACTATTTGACTTACTTCCATCTCTCAGCTGATAGTGATACTATGAATATCTTTCACATGCCAATATGTATTACAATTTCACATTATTTTCAACTGATGAATCGATCAATTCAGAGGAAATTAACAAAAACATCACTATACAGTGTGCGTTTCTACGTAGAAGACTGAGTTGTGGAAAATAGAGTGTACCAAAAAATAGCATTGATTGTAAATTGTATAATTGTATAAATGATTGATGATTGATTGTATAATTGTTGTAAATCATAAAAATGGAGGATGTAACCCGGATGTTTCAGCATGTTATTGTATATTGTAACAGACTATCTGAGGTAAAAACAGGATGAGGTAAGAACAGGATGATAATTTTCCATGGACTGCTGAGGAAAACGTTCATGATTAGGAATATTCAGAATGTATCAAATCATTTATAAAATCATTATCCTGTTGATATTTTGAAAAATCATGGAGCAGGCCTGTCAAATGTTTAAAAGTTTGAACACCCCTAGTACTAAAAAGTTAAAAATATTTAAGAATGAGGGTTGATTAGAACTAAACGAAAAAATATAATGAATATTATTTTTTTTCATTAACTACACTTTACTATTTGATCTCCACAAACTTTATTTGAGAAATATGTCACGACATGTTTCGCTAAGACAATAGCTCTTTCAACAGTAATTTGAATACTACAAGTTGCTTTTTACGCTTATATTTATATACCACAGGTAATTACAATTGAGACTACCTTCATCAAATTACCTAAACCTACAACTTTTCTATGCCAGTGGTACCTCTTCAATTATGATTACCTGAAGCATATTACTTCACTTCTACACCAGTAATAATACTTCCTACATTTTTTTTTAAGAAAACAAGTTCAATAATGTTGATCTACTCAAATCCAGTTGGTCATTCATTAGGATATTTGAAATTTTATGCTTATTGATTTCCGTTGCTTCCAAATGATTTAGTATCAAACCTTTATTTTCTATGTGTAAAATTTCGAACTCTTCGTTAAAGATATGATTTTCTTCTGAAACATGATTCGAATATGTTGAACTTGTTTTCTTATTTACATAGCTACTATGATGATCATGGATACGATTCCTAAATGTTCTGCCAGTTTAACCAATATATATTTTAGGACACGTTCCACACTTGGTTGTAGTTGTAGAGGTTTAGGTAAATTGATGGAGGTTGTCTCAATTGTAGTTACCTGTATTATATGAAAACTATCGTAAGCAGCAACTTATAGTATTCAAATCACTGTGTTGGCAAAATATGTGATATATTTCTCAAATAAAGTTTGTGAAGATCAAATCCCAAGGTATAGTTTATGAAATTTACTATGCACCTTCATCAAAAAACGGCCGAATCAATCAGATAAAAAATTACCTTTTCGAAAGACAGTTTTCATTTGTAGTCACAAGTGGAAAATCAACCTCATGCTCGAAAGAACACTATAAAATCCTGAAAACTGGGAGATATTTCAAAAAAAAGTTGAATAATCATTCTTTGGAGTGAAAGTAATAATTATTTCAACTTCCAAAAATAGCATTATATTTGAAAGTGAAAGATCAAACTAAACTAGATGAATATTCTTCAGAAGACATTTTCGTGGAGGACTCAACATTTCTTACTGTTTTTTTTTTGGTTTTTTTGGGTATATATAACGTTTCAAAACCGAAAATTCCTTCGAAACTTTCGCCTCAAATCGTGAATAGCTTTAGTTCTTATGACACACATACATACCAGATGAACTGTTTCACAAAATATTTAATTCGCGTTGCTCATTCATTTATTTGATACAAAAGGAAGTTAACAAAAATGAACAGGTAGAATTCATAAAGTTTTCCTAAATAAGATAATATAAACATTGTAATAATTATAATTTGATAATCTTCATTGAACTATAAAATTAATTTTCATGTGTTTGTTTTCCCAGATTTTTTATTTTTCAGTCACTTTATTAAATACTTCTGAACATTTTGAAATCGGATTGTTTTTTCATTTGGAAGTATGTATTACTTTAAGATGGAAACTGTCGACACTTTTTGTAATATGGTCATGGAATTTAGAATTCTTTAATAATTGAATATTTCTTTCCAGGAGATTTTTTATACCATTAAGATGTTAATCTGTCGATTAATATTAATTTTACTGTATCTTGGTGTATTTTCATCTATAAAAAATTTTGTACTCTATAGGTACATTGATGCTATTTTTTCCCAATAATAATTTTTCACCCCTCTTCACCCTATAGCTATATTATGCATATCCAATTTTCCTTTACGAATTCGAAACGAACCAAAACGCTGTCAAAACAACTCAAAAAATAATCAAGTATTTGACAATGAGAGTATTAATTAACGTACTGTTCATTCGAGGTTGGTTTGCGTAAAATCGTTCCAGCAATTTTAGCCTCGAAAATTAGCATTCAAAGTTTTCCAGGCCGAGGATTTGAGGACCCTGGTGAAAACTAACCCATCACAAACGATGCGTAGTATGGCGGCAGAACTAGCTGTCAGCTGCCCTGCGTTTTTAGTGGTTTAAAACGTATTGGACAGGTGGCTCACAATGAAAACGATCAACAGAAATTGCCACGTATCGAAGGTTCTCCTTTGCTTTTGTGTAACCAATACAACCCTTTTTTGGATCGGATCGGTCAAATGTGATGAAAAGTATATTCTATACGACAACAAAATACGTTCAAGACAGTGGTTGGACACCAATGAGCCACGTAGGTTTGTTCCAAAGTCAAAAATACAGATCATATTTGGTGTGTATGGTGATCAGCAGCTGGTGTGATTCACTATAACTTTTTGTAATCTGACAACATGACCATGTACCATGACAACAGAGTCCTATTGTGAGGAAATCGCAGAAATTTATCGAAAATAGTATCAGAAGCAGCCGGCACTGGTCAACAGAAGTGGTTCAATCCAGTTATATGACAACGTTTCACGTTTTACAAATCACTGTCCGAAAATCAAATGAATTGAGCGTGGAAGTTATGCTTCACCCACCATACTCCCCAGACCTTTCGCCAACTGACTACCATCTTTTCAAGCACTTCGATGACTTTCTCACCGGTAGAAACGGCACTGATTCAAATGACGCTCGTTTCGATTGAATTAAATGAATATCTACTAAAATTCTACAGTTCAAAGTAGACACATAATAACGGACAACACTTTCAATACAACTTTATATTTCAAAATTGGAACCGAAAATATATATCTAGTTTTACTTATTCAAACACTATTGTAGTATTCGTTTTTAGTGTACTGCTGCGAAGTACTAGAGTAGACTAGAGTAGACTAGAACCTATTCAACGGAATAACTACTTCGCTAAACATATTCCGTCATTATGGACCTATGGAATAATTATATCTCGTTGAGTTTTGTAGAAAAAATTTTGCTTCCTAATCAATTTCCATAATGGTTTTACACGATCTGTCAAAGTTATGGAGACAATAATATTGTCTTAATGTGCATGGCCCTGAAGCTGATCCCCTCTTTAGGCGTTGACGTTTTAGTCAAAATATATGTGTTGAGCAGGAATAAACGAAATAGCAGATTTAATTACTGAATATGCAGACACGAACATTGAAGGCAGTCTTGTTATAGTGCTTTAGTGTCCTAGTACAGTACGTTCTAATGTGGTAGCTATCCAGTCATTTATATTTTCGGTTGACTCTCCAACGAAAAAACTATAAGGAATATCATCAACCATATGAATGGAAAGCTTTTCGGTGTCAGTCATGAGTCATGAAAGTATTTGCTTGAAAGTTCTTCCATTATACTGTTGTGAATAATCATTTGACAGAAAAATCATCGGCAATATTTCAAACGATTTGCTGAATTCATTCAATGTTTCAAATACCAAGAAAATTTTAAATTTTATACAATTCCAGATATTTTCATCATGAATCAAATGCAACTTTATTGTTAGATAATAACATATTTACAAGAAGGATATAATATATGATGGGAAATTCATCGACATCAGCGAGATTAATAGTAACCACTTCCGTGTCCATAAGAACCGTATCCTTGGTCATACCCATTTCCATACCCATGCCCATAGCCTTGTCCGTAATACCCATTGCCGTATCCATTTCCATATACGCCATAAACTGGCTTCTGATACACAGGGGCGATAAGAACTTTTTCAACTACTGGAACTGGATGGACTGAATGCCCAGATTTCTCCACTACAGCATTGAAGCCGTTATGGTCATCAGCGGCATAATGGACAGTACGGAGGGTTCCATCGGGATCAGCAACGGTATAGTATCCTTTGACAACATCGCCATCTCGTTCTTCAGCTTGTGACTTATGGTCTCCAGTGTGGGGATCGCTCACTCCATAGGAAAATTGGTATTTGGGGTAGGACTGAAACAACATGATTTTATGAGTAATAAGATATTTACAACTGAATATGTTTATTTTTAGAAAACATATACTTTGAAATTCCCCTCTCTCAACGTTTCTATATCTACAATTTCCTGACTAATACCCAAATGAATTTTGAATTACATCTGACAGTGCCAGTTTCCTCACAAAGGAAATTGTTGGTTCCTCCAGCTGCAAGATCCCACTGAATACTACAGACCACTACATTTGAATCCCTCCTTGATAAAGTCATCAAATTCATTTGAAACATTCCTTGAAGTTCAGTAAATACTGATAGCATAACCTGTTGCGTCTTCCAACGCTCTGTAGTTGATTCACCTAGTACAGTCCAATCAGATCATTTTCATTCTGGTATGAAATGATACAGCTATGTTTCATCCATTGTGACATATCGCAGCATGATTTTGGGTTTTTTTATAGTGAAACAGTTTTAACAAAGCTCAAGCTGGTGCCAAGTCATCAAGCTGAACCTTGTCTTCAACAGTATTTTTCATTGCCAATAAGACTGATGGTCTGACAGGTGTGAAATCTGTACTGTACACGTGTCTTTTGAAGATTGAGGTTAACTTAAAATCATATGGATTCAATACTAGCAGCGCCATCTGTGTGTTAACCTGTGTGTTGAATAGTATTTGTTTCAACGAGAAGGAAAGGTGGTCATTACTCATGATAAGAATGAGGTAATGAGGTAATCCATTCGAGCTCATCTCTCGCGAGCCAAATTTGAAGTTTTTTGTATGACTTTTCTATGAATATTCCATAATAAGATTCACTTTTGAAGATATCCCGAATGAAAGTAATATTACTGAATATCATTCTGGCATAACCTTCCAGCATTGGCTCACTCCAAGGCGTTCATTCATCATTCGAAGCTTGATACCAAACAGTTGTTGGTCTACAGTAGGGATGGACTATGCTGTCTAATAAGCCTTCTCACAGGTCACTGTCATTTGAATCATCATATGCAGAGACTCGTACTTTCGGAAGACAGTGTGTGTCGCCTCTGTTTATGAAATGATGAAACAGCAGAGCACATACTTTGTGCCTGCCCCGCTGGGGACCGAATCAGGTTTTTAGAATGCGGCATGGCCGTACTCTTACCATCTGACCTGAAAGGACACTCACCATACAAACTAATCGTCTTCGTTGAGAAGCTGGGTTTATTTGGTCAAGTGTGAATAGGTGTGAGCTACAATAAACCCTTGCGGGTGGCGAGGGTCGAATAGGTCCACTCACTTTGGACCTAACCTAACCTAATATCATTGAATTCCTTCAGATAAGACAACCTGAAAATCATTCCGAAATACTATTTTTGTCCTTTCAATAATTTTAAAAAATTTCGGAATTTGGGTGCTCAAAGGAACTCTGGATGAAAGGCTCGTGTTCTATCCCTATTCTGCAGGCATGGTTAGATATAATGACGTGTAACGTAAAAGAATTGAGTTTCTATTTACTGTCTTTGTTTGCCCCATTGTGAAATTCTGATGATGTATACTCGTTTACACTTACCGATGCCATGTTTTCATTCTGATTTTTCGTTAGAAACAAACTGTCACTTCAGTCATTGAGTTCGACTATAAAAAATAATTAAAACACAACTGCAAAGTTATGAATTTGATCATTTGTGATGTAAGTTATGAATCATTTTGACTACTGAGTCGAAAAAAGAACGGACTCACAATTGAAGCTTGTCCAATGATCATAGAAAAATATTATCACCCATTATATATTTTCACAAAAAATATGTTCCAAAATGTCATCAATATTTCCATAAATGCTTCCAATATCTGATTTCTATAAAAATTTGTAGGTTGATTTTGAAAATGAAAAGACTAGGATGTGAACAATGATGTGAATTAAATATTGCAAGCACAATAACTTCAAGAAAGGCGAACTGAAATGTCAAAAATCTTAATATTCACCACCATTGAAAATACTTGAATATTTCTCAAATGTAAATACTCGTGTGTGAATGTGTAAATACTTACATAATGTCCTCCATCATATGCTCCTCCATATCCATAACCATTACCATTACCGTAACCGTCGCCATAACCGTAACCATATCCTGTTTCTGGATTTTCGTAAATAGGTGTAGCATAGCTGTTGACTATCTTATTGTAAGAAGTAGCTCCGTGGTTCGGGTATAGATTGATAAAACCCGCTGAGGTGCAGGAAAGAACGGCAAACAGAAGTGTAATCTGGGAATATATTATGAAATTGATTCATCATCATCAAGTTGAAATGAAAAGTTAATAAATCATAGGAACTATATAACATAGTCGGTACTACTACTGTTTG
>WOGP01005535.1:0-13065 GCA_015342065.1 Leptinotarsa undecemlineata | reverse complement strand
TGTATTTATATATTTCGTGGTGAATATCACTGCTTTTGTTTTTGTTGCGTTTAACTTCAATTTGTTAGTGCATAATACTCATTGACCGTTCCTAAACTCCTATCCATTTTATGAATAGATCTATTAAATTCATATCGTTACACATAAGCAACGTATCATCAGCAAATAGGTTTATGAACTCAGATTCAATAAAAAGTTCAATATCGTTCAGATATAAAACAAAAATAAGTGGGCCCAGAACGCTACCTTGGGGAACACCTACATCACTGTTGAAGAAGCTACTGTGCTAGCGAAACATATCGTGATATATTTTTCAAATAAAGTTTGTGAAGATCAAATCGTGAGGTGTAGTTTATGAAATTACTACGGATCTTCATCAAGTAACGGCCGAATCAATTGATGAAAATCCATTATAACTCATTCAAAAAACACACTTCGATGAAAGATTTCCACTTATTAGTTTACAAAACCGCGAAATGTGTTTCGCTATACAATAGCATCTTCGGACATCAAAATTATCAATTGGACCAATTCTGAAATAACCAGCTCCCTTTGAGGTTATATATTTTTTGCCGCATGTTTATTAAACATGCGGCAAAAAATTAAGGGACTATTCATTGGACTATTCTAAGGATATTTTGTTCTTTGATGAATTTTGATAGGGCCTTTGTTTCGAAAATACGGGGCGAAAAAAATTTCGACAATAACAATTTTGCTAATTTTAAAATTATTAACGTAGCGGAAATAAAAGTATAGCGTAGTACACTGGACCTACCAAATAATAAAAAATCTAAAGTCATTAGTTTATACCACTCCAATGGAAGATTTGAGAAATCGGATTATTGCTGGATCAAGAGTTCCTGTAGAGTACGAAACATTACATGTAATTTTCAGTAATAAATTGTTATTGTCGAAATTCTTTTTTGCTCCGTATCGAAACAAAGCACCCCATCATAAATCATCAAAGGATAAAAAAAGGAATATTCCCTTGAATTCTTGTCGTATATTTCTCATATAAATGATTTCCTGTCTGAGCCATGGTAGTTTCTTGGGAGTAAATAAATGTTAATTATTATTATTAATATATTTGATCAATATGTGACTCTATTTCTCAACTTAGTACAGCTACTGTTCAATCCATTGCGTATTGGGTATTCTATCCAATTTTTTAAATAACTTCAAGTGTCTGAAAATGCAGTAATTTGTATTGCTATCAGAAGCCTGAGGGGTATAGCAAAATGAACAAATCCAATATTTACCTCAAAGATTCAGATTCGATATCTTGATCACTTTCCTTGTTCTCTTTTTGAAGTTTCTTCAGTTTCACCTGAAATCTCACTGCCAACTCGTGGATGACTTCTTCGTGGTCGCTGAGGCAAGGATTTAAAATAATCACACTTTGAGGTAAATCAAATTCATAGTGTAGTTTATTCCAAAAACTTCTGAATTCATTCATCCCCAACAATTGGCCGTATCTCTTGGTATTTACAGTTACTTCTGAAAAACTTAAAGACATTTCGTTTTGTGAGTCATGTCTCAGGGCTAAATAGGTTTTATATGCCTCTACAGCAGAAGTAATGTTGAACGTGGTGTATTGATAAAAGATATAACACTGAGATAGATGAAATGGTGCCTGCCAAATATTGGTCTTCTTCACGTTATACTTTTTGCAAGAAATGGTATTAGTTTGTTTCAATTCCTCTACAGAATCTCGAATAAGTTGATCAGGATATTTTTGATAAACCTTAAGTAACTGCAACCCAGCATCTGTAAAAAAATATTACTTCAATAATAATAACAATAACAATAATAATATTGTTGCGAATGCGATGAGTCGCATATGAATTGGCGAGGCGTTTAACAACTTCACAAGAAATAATTAAGCAATAATGTCTTATACGGGTCGCTTCTGAAATCAGCCATGTTAGAGGTTAGTTCAGACAAGTCACAAGCCTTGGCAAACTGTAGTAGATATGTGAAATAACTGAAACAATTGTAATTTAGTGGTAGAGTAAGTTGAGTCAAAAACGGGTGAGATAATGAAAGAAACATTGACAGGATGAAAAATAAATTGGACGGACAGGTTATACAAATAGGTGAACAAATTGAAAGACCACACCTGATTTGTGGGTGACAGTTCCACCGGCTACAGTCCTACCTAGAACCCTGAAACCTCCAACTTTTGATGGCCACGAGAAATAGGTAACTTCAACAGTTCGAGGCAGCGCCAAGGCCAAAGGTTAGACGAAAGAGAATGAAGCTATTGCACTATTACTCTCACTGCGAGATCAGGCACTGACAACAAAAACGAGACAACACAGAAGCCGATTTCAACAACCGCAGGAGATTTTACCGGAGTATGGAGTGAATATCAAAATACTTATCAATTTGGCCTTCATCCAAATACCAAAAGAATTTGTAGAGCAGATTTTAGTACCTGTCTCTATTGACGGTTTCAAGGATACTGAGATGCAACAAGTCCTAAGGCTATTTCATTTTACCATAAAATCTGCCATGATAGCTACGTTTGGCTTGTGGTTGCCAAAACTGCTTGTAAAAGAATAAAAATGCAATTGAGAAAGATGGCCTCGTCCAAAGAACTAACTCTGAAGTAAAAAGTCAACAAGTTCCTACGAAATGTTTATACATTCAGCGGATCTTATGAGAGAACTACAAAAAACTAGGGCATTTACGAATGTTCTGCTGGAAAACACCAAGGTATCCCTATATTCCAATGGTACAGAAAAAATGGGAAGAAGATCCCATAAACTATGTAATGAAAAAATTTTGGTCAATTGAAAACAGATTTTGAATAATTTTTATTGCATTTCTTTGACTAAATAGTAGTCACTATAAAATAATAAATGAATGTTTTCTAAAAGTGGAAATTCAGTTTACTCACTTGTCTTATCTTTGGAAGTCAATGAACTATGTATTACCGACTTCAAAACATTTTTCTTAATGTCATCTTCATTTTTGGGATCCTCAAATTTGAGAGATGCCTTATCGATTTCAACATATTCCTTTTCGGTATAGTCCAAGTTTTGTTTTGATAAATAATCGACTTTGATAGTGTTACCTGCAACAATAAACAATTAGGAAACTTTTCATTGATTAATGTATTTTATAGTACCCACCCTGTAAAACATCAAATACTTCCTTCTTATGTTTCAATATAACTGACATTAGGATGACGTAGACTGTCTGAATTTGTGCATCTGTCAATTTGAAAGGTGCACCTGATTCATCAGTTTCTGAAGATATATAATTTGCTAACAGTGAAAAATAGTCAGATATCGGTTGTAGTTGGTGGAGATTATGAAGATTCTTTTCTATTTGATTAAAAGGGTATGCTGTGTGTTTTTTTGATCGCCGTTGAATGGATCTGAAATGTTATAATTATGGTTCAACATTGTTGTATAATTATCATGTGTTAACGTCGTCGCATCATAACTGGAAGAAAATAATATCCTGAGAGATTACTAAAACTATGTTTAGATATGAATCTTAACAGTTTCTCTGCTGTTTGTTTACCCCAATACATTGACCCATTACCTGATGAAAATTGATAACACAATAAAGTTTATTTAAAACACGTTTTTGCTACATGGTAGTTTCAACAGTAAGTGGTTCATCAAACTATTCTACATCGTTTTTATGCACCAGTTCTTTGCAATAATGAGACGTTAAAAGGTATGACCTCGTTAATCCTCAGCTCAACAAGTTTCGACTTATGAAGGTTTATTTTTCAGTGTCATCAACAGCTAAGGTCCTTAATCTCGAGTCCTGTGTAGTCTAAGTTAATAACTCCCCTAGCCACTTAAGGAGCATGTTGGTAATTCGCAGTCATGTCAGCCATGTAACTCAACCAACTTGATAGGTAGTCATAATCATTTCCCGATGATGCCGACTTAGGTAGTAAAAGGCTCGTCAAGTGACAGTATTTTTGTTCTGATGAAGAAAAAGTGTTTTCAAAGGAATCAACCAAATCTCAACTGAAAAAATACTCGCGAGAAAATTTACTGATGGAAGTTGGGTATGAATCCACGATTTTATTATGAATTAAGTACACCACTTACCATTATATTTGAAAAACTGAAATCATTATTCAATTTTTTTTTAATGTTTTCAGAGATCAAACATTTGTACTAACCAGTTCGAAAAGCTTCGAAAAACCTGGACATTTTTTCCATCTTAACCAAAACTAGATTTATTATATCTCAATGCAAAATAACGTCCTCTTGAATACTGTAAATCCCAGAATACAGGTTTGATTTGCAATCTAAGCAGAATATAAACAGAAGTTCAATTATAGATACCATATATTACCAAATATTTGGAAATTTTTGGAACCATTTCACAAAAATGATCACTTTAATGGGTAAGTATAGGAAACAAATACTGTTGATCAAAAAACATCAGTACCAAGTCAAAATATTGACTTGGTACTGGTAATTTTACCAAAACAATTTTTCTATTGAACAAACAAATTCTAATATTCACAAAAGAGTAGTTCTTTATGCAAAACTGACATAAAATATTTCAGTTGAAGTTCTTCACTCACAACTGCATATAATGGCACATTAATTTGTTGCTAATAGGTATGAAGTTTCCATAGTTATAGTAATCTGTCAATGTTACAGCTAAAATTTCAAAATATACTACCTAGATGTTTTGTTATGGCTTTCACGGGAGGCCCTATGGAGGACATCTCTGATAACTTGGAAAGAAACCACTTTTTTTTTGTATCTCTCACCATACAAAAATAATTCACCAGCTTTGCACAACATCAAAATTGTATCTTCTTTAGGAGACCATTGCACTCTTCGGTTACGCCCAATTGTTTTCAAAATTGTTTGGTCCAGCTTATCGTAATATTCACATTTTTTTAGTTTCTTAGGACGTTCTGTAATTTTTTTAGTATATTTCTTAGATGATGATCTTACTGGTATTTGTATCAATTTCTTTCCTATCTTTGGATTACTGTTCACATTTACTGTTTTATGGAGAAACACCTTCCTGCTCTTACTTGACGAACCTAAATTCTTGAAAGGCTTTACTTCAGGTAAAATCTGTAAAATATAAAATGAATAACTGAAATGTTGTCAATTCAAAACTATAACTGCAAATACGTCAGTACAACATATCTGATTCGCTAAACAAAGGTAAATCATAATAAATCTAAAGAAATGAACTTTAAACGTTCAAGCCAGTCTCGGATATACTTACACAGTAGCTTGAATGAACTTACGCCTATCAGAAAACAACTACTACCCTGGGTAATACCACGAAGGGCGTTGGATTATATCCGACAGGCGTCAGTGCAGGAATCTTCACAGAAAATTTCCTGCATATGCAATTCGCAATTAAACTGAAAGAGTCGACCTTCAATTTTGGAACGGGCACACTTGCAGATCGGTTTCGAGCTCATTAGCCACTCGTCAGTGCAAGATACTAACCATCATCGACCTAAAGTCAATGATATTCCATAATTGAAAATCGGAATTCTTTCAGAGTATTTCATTCCTTTTTCTAAGTTGGATGAAGTACTAACGAACTGCATATAAAAAAGTTGCCCGATTTCTCTGAATAAGGAAGAAAAACTTTCTTATGAGTCAATTGGCTATGCTTGAAGACTGGCAGTAAACAAATCTAAAGAAATGAACTTTTAACGTTCAAGCCAGTTTCGGATACACTTACAGAGTAGGTTGAATGGACTGACGCCTATCAGAAAACCTGTTTTCAGAGGAATCGGGCAAATTTCGGATATACAGTTGGTTAGTACCTCGTCCACTAGATGAAGTGACATTTTGTTGTTCGCTCCAACTAAGGAAGAGGAATGAAATACTCTGAAAAAATTCTGATTTTCAATTATGGAATATCATTGACTTTAGGTCGATGATGGCTACTATCTTGCACTGACGAATGACTAATGAGCCCGAAACCGGTCTGCAAGTGTGTCCATTCCAAAATTGAAGGTCGACTCGTTCAGTTGTATTGCCAATTGCATATGCAGGAAATTTTCTGTAAAGACTCCTGCACTGACGCCTGTCGGATATAATCCAACGTCCTTCATGGTATTAGCCAGGGGAGTAATAGTTTTCTGATATGCGTCAGTCCATTCAACCTACTGTGTAGGTATATACGAGACTGGCTTGAACATTTAAAGTTCATTTCTTTAGATTTGTTTACTGCCAGTTTTCAAGCATAGCCCACTGACTAATAAGGAAATCATAATATCTTGTTGAGTAACGCCGAAAAATATGGGATGATAAGAAAAGGTAATGATCTTATTAGGTGATACATTCAGGACGCTCGCAAATCGTAAGCTTTTCACAACAAGATAATCTGATTTATTCTGAATTGAATAAAATTTCTTAGAGTACCACAGGTGTTTATCATGAAACCATGTGTGTTTCTACTTTATGTCAATGATTTTCCGGGAGCGCTGATCCAGGACTACTCTCTCAATTTGCTGATGACACATTCGTGATAACAGCCTAGCTCTTTCGGAGAGATTATTATGTTGCAAACAAGATATCCAGATAATGTTAGGAAAAGAAACTTGAAGTGAATATGGAAAAAAACTGGGCTCATATCATAGCATTTAGTAGATGTCAGAGTTATCAAGAATATATTTATGTGAAACTACAACATGAACATATTCCTGATCCGTGCTGGGAATTTCACGTTCACCTTGTTAATCAACAGCTCGCACAAGTTTCGACTTTTGAGGTTTGTTGTTGGTAGGGCGTGATAGCTGGTCAACGGAAATACAGATTTCAAACAGACGTTCAATATATTTTTGAAACACAAAAAAGAGAACGATTCATACTATGCTGAAACTACATATTCCTACAAACAACAATTCGAGTATTTGGAAATGTCAACAGTTTCTTCACTATATTTCATACACCTAGTAACTTTCGCAAAAAAATACTACAATGTTTTCCCAAAAAAATATGCTAGAGCTTTTCTGTACAGTTACTGCCAGAGAAACATGTACAAAAATACAACTTGCATATCCCGTTAATGCAAACTGAGATGTCTACTTTGTCTGGTATACAGGAAGAAGAAGAAAATATAATTATGCAATTAGAATGAGTTCTACAGTGTTGCCAAGAAAGGACCATCCTTTGATTATTGTTTCTCTATATTTATTCACTAGTTCCTATGGAAATTGCTGCCACATGAACAATTACTTCTCTAGAATGCTGAAGTTTGATTGATGTATAGAAGATGTAAATCCAAATCATAGAAATAACCAGCTTCTTATATATGATGGAATTGGCCGATACTTGATGAAAATCCATAACTAATGTATTCAAAAAATACTTTATTTTGTTTGCAATAATCAAAAGTTACCGGATTGTTTCCTGTTGCCTATATTTGTTTCGTTTATTAAATAGACCTCCAAAAATGAATACTGTCCATATATGAGTGCATATTTGGATTTTCTGAGTTTAAATCACGATAACTGCAAGTGTGTTTCAATGCAGGAATATCTTCAGTGAAGAATCCTGCACTGACACATGTCGGATATAATTCAACACCCTTCGTGGTATTAGCCCGGGAAGTAGTTGTTTTCTGATAGGTCCATTAACCCACATTGTAGGTAATTTGAGACTGACCTGAACAAAATGTTCTTTTAGATAATATGTCCCAAATATGAAAATAATTTTTTGACAACCAAGGCATTTTGAGGTTGTAAGATGTTTGTGATTTGGTTAAAGGGATAAAAGGTACTTAATATTCGATATGCAATATAGTATTATTATTTACCAGCATTTACTGAAGTTTTTAGGAAGATCAGCGACTGATTCCCTTTATATTATCCTTCGTGAGCAGTTTACAGTGGCTCTGATTTCTTTTATATTGATAAGGGTCTCATTAGTAGCAGTTTACTTACACTAGAGTCACCTAAAGACTGAAATATCCTTACTTTTTTCAATCGCTCCTCCTTCAATCCTTCAGGATTAACATCGCCTTGTTTACGGCTTGCCCAAAACCAGTTTCGTACCAAATGCGAATATAAGGAAGAATCTAATCCAGCAGCTCCACGTTTATCTCCAGGAATATCTCCATTGTCATCCCTAAAACGTAAATATTTCAATACCAAAGTATTCTATCATGATTGACAAACATTGTCGGGTAATGGGACATGAATGAAATGCTCGTGGGATCTTACATCTGAGGATACACTAAAAAAACACATTTTTGTCTATTTTCCACGATATTTCTTTATTGTTGACTAGTTTCGGCTATTACACCATTTTCAAAACTAACTGATTACATTTAAATCTGAGTAATTTATACAGACAATAGTATGTTTTTGTAGTGTATTCTCAGTGAATATGAATTTTCACAAAATAAACAAGTAGTCAATCAAAGAAGTGATTTTTCATCTCTACTTGCCTATTTGCAATGAAAGCTACAGATATACAAAGCGATTCCTCATTCGGCGACAACTCACGAGGTCTGTTCATAAAATAAGTTGAATTTTTATTTTTGTCAAAAAATAATTATTTATTCAATAACTTCTATTTTTTATTGAAGGGGTTATATTTTTAGGAGTGATTAATTTTTGTACCCTTCAAAGTAGTCCCCCTAAGATATAATACACTTGTGCCAGCGTTTTTTCCAATTCTCAAAGTAGTTCTAATATGCACTTTTTGTTATGTCCTTGAGCTCCCTCAGCGATTCGGTTTCTATCTCCTCAATCGTCGCAAAAGGCCGTCTTTTCATGCATCTCTTCAATCTTGGTAATAGGAAAAAGGGGACAAATCTGGTGAATACGGTGGCTGAGGCATGATTACGTTGTTGTTTTTGGCCAAAAAATTACGAAAAAGTAATGACGAGTGAGCAGGTGCATTATCGTGATGCAAAAGCTGTGTATTGTTTTTCCACAATACCGGACGTTTTATTCGTATTGCTTCTAGCAAGCGGCGCATAACTTCAAAATAATACTCCTTATTTTCCGTACGACAATGTGACAAGAACTCATGATGTACTACGCCACGGTAATCGAAGAAAACAGTGAGCAAAACCTTGACATTAGCTCTTCCATTCGGACAATTGGACTTTGATTCCGATGTTTTAACCTTATACCTATGATTCATCACCAGTTATGACCCTTTCAAACAAATCGCGATGATCATGCGACGATTTTTTTGGTCAAAATTCAGTAATTTTGGAACGAATTTCTCTGCCACACGCTTCATTCCCAAAATTTCCGGAAAAATTGCATTGCCTGACCCAACCGATATGCCGACCTTCCCAGCAACTTCTCTAATAGTGATTCGACGATTCTCCATAACAATTTTCTTCACTTTTACAATATTTTCATCGGTTGATGATGTCCTGGTGCATCCAGGGAGAGCGTCATCATTCACATCTTCTCGACCTTCTATGAAAAGCTTATAACACTTGTAAACATTTTTCTGGCTCAGAGTACAATCACCGTATGCAACTGTCAACATTTCAAGTGTTTTTGAGAACCCTATTAAATTTTTACACAAAATTTCATGCAAATTCTTTGAACCATTTTTTTTGATAGCAGAAATTCGTTGAACACGCTAAACACTTCTAACTTTTATGCCTCTCACCAACAAACTAAACATGTTAAACATCTGAAACTGTAAACATATGTTCGTGTCAAGGGTAACAATAAAAAAAAATAAAAAATCACTAATCGAATGTAGATAGCCCGCGAAATTTGAAGAACATTCCACTTATTTTTTGAACAGAGTCGTACTACCACTGGAACTCTCGTTTATTCATGACAAGCAAAGTAAGACTTTTCGGGACGATTCCCATAGATATTGTTTTCATAAAAGAAGTTGTCATGCCCACTTCTTGCTCAGGATTGCTCTTGTTGACGGAAAAAGAATTCAGACATTGCCTTCATGAACTGGTAATGTATGTATTTAGTATAACCAGGAAATGTCAATTATAATAAGATACAATAGATTCTAGTGAGAGAAATGTAATTTGATGGACCCCAAGAAAAATTAAATTTGATTCTTTCGGAGATTCTGAAAATGTTCTTGTCGATTTGTTGAAGGCGCCTTTTCACAGAGTTGTGAGAACATAAAGTAGTTTTAGGAAAACACTGCATTATTTTTTTAGAATTGTTTTACTGTCAGACACTTACGAGAAGGTTATAGTATTGAAACCATATGCTCCTAGGCTGTCTCATGAAATTGAAACTACAATAAAGCATGAAAGATGCATTTTAAAAAAGTATTGTGAAACTCGAAACAAACCAAGGTTAAGGCAATACAATCCTTTTGGCTATTAGAAAAGCTGATGACTTCTATTTCGATAACTTGTTTATAACAGGATCAACAAAAAGAGTTTTGAAAATTTTCAGAAAAGGTAGAAATTTGGTGAATACTCCTACTAACATGCGACATCTTGAAGAAATGAATATTAGGTTAAAATTAATATTCAACTACGCTGCTTCTGACCCTGATGAAATATCTTTTTTATTTTCAGATGAGCCAACTAGGAAAAAATTTTAAATGATATCAGTATCAGATTTCCTCTTTGTAAAAATTATCGGAATTAATTCACATCCAGAAATCTTTTGGTACTGTAAAATTCACAAGGAAACAACTTAAGTTGTGAAGTAAGCTTGTTGGTTAAACTACGATGACACAGTATATCTTGTGGCGAAACTTCAACTGCTCACTAGTCCTATCTCAGTTATGGTAGAAGATACGATTTTGGTTAAATTAGACAAATAATATTCTTTTCAGAATGCAAGGGAATTATGATCTGAATTTCTGTAGATACATATGTTACTAGTCTCAGAAGAACTATTTTGCGAAAGATTTTTTAAATAAAATGGAAAACTATGGCCAACAAAAATAAATATAATTTTTGCAATCTTATGATTACAATGATATCTCCCCTTATGAAAAGGCCATCTAACGGATTGACAGAAAACTCAATCCACAAATATTATAGTATTATTCTGAATGAGATCAAAAATAAAAGTAGAAATTCCTCGATTAAAATAAAAACTAAATAGGGTCCAGAGAGAAAGAAAAATACCTGTAAAAAAAATTGATTATGACGACTTCTCCTACAGAGGTGCCATATATAAGTTCGGTAAAAAAAGTAAAAAATTATTAGTTAATTATGTTACATTATCTGAAAAAGTACCTTTTGGCTTCCTCGGGTGTTTTAGAAATGGCACATTTCGCCAATTCTGGCTTGATAGAAGAGTCAATCACCGTAATAAGCTCTCCAACTTTCCTTGCATTCAATTTGGTATTGACACCTGCATCAGAAAAAGGAAAAATCGATGTTTTTGTAAACTACACTGGTTACATTTATATAGATTTTAAGTTGTTTATGTGTTGATTGTAATACTCACATATGCTATTCAAATTATACCAGTAATTGTTCACATCAGTTTGAGAGTTAAAAAAGAAAGCAATCTGGGGATAATCCTTATTCTCAATTTTATGGTATGCTGGCTCACTAGTAGTTGTATTCAAAATGGATGCTCGCCGATTCAAATGAATGAAAAGTTGATCCTTTTCTGTATGTTTTCTTGGTCCAAACTGAAGTAGACCACATTGACTGAGCTTCAATATACATTCATGAACACTGTACAGATATTTTCTTTTGTTAAGTAATACATTCCGGACCTTTTGTGGAAGATCTTTCACTAGATAGAATCTACAAAAACAAATATATTCAACACAAAATAAATTAGTAAAATTATCAGTATCAATTATTTTTTCAATGCAGCCCTGATAATCACTTGAATGGATGTATTTCTCATGCAGCTCATTTTCGAAACCTTCACCAAATACCTGGATGTATGGATATTACAATCCTCCAATATTTACAGTGGGGTTTTCCCATGTCGTACCACTTTAAGAATCTCAAAATCCAGTCTCCATTTCGAGTTTCACGGTGTTTACTCGTGAATGATTCAGTTTACAAAAAATTTGCTGGTATCAACCTCAAACTGTAGATGGAGGTATTTCTCGTAATTCAAAATTCATATAAGTTTCTGAAAGAAGTGATATATTCCAGAAACCAATAATAAAAGATTCAACACATTTATACTTCTCAAGATTCTACATAAAATAAAGTTTTGCTGGTATCTTTCATTTTTTTCAAATGACATTCAAAATTTTTCAAGAACTCATTCACCAGATGAAATCAACGAATTTTTTTTTCTAAAGCACCGATACACATTTCTCAATGATCGCCACTGAAGCCGAAGAATAAAACATTTGTGATCAACATACACCTTCTCGAACTGCCAAAGTTCTCATTAGCGGTACTAGACTGAACCACGAATTAATTGTTAAACTCAATTGACCTCACGAAATGAGTCTTATCATAACTACAACTTCCCTTATGAAAACGCTATCTACGGAATAGACAGAAAATTCAAACCTTGTTTCTTGAAGACAAAGTCCCCATGATGGTATGTTGCAAAGACAAGCTTCGACATCAATCATTTTTGAGCTTTGGGTTCATCTGGTTACCATGCACTTCGAAAGCAATTTAACATTAGGCAATTGATGACGAAATTTGGCTTTGCAACTGACCGCGATGGGAATATTTGTTGATTGCAATTTGTTGAAACTATTATTATTTCTTTCTGGTATATGCCACTTTTCTCAGAAACTTCATATGAGCTTTGAATTAGGAGAGATAAATTCATATTCAGTTTGTGCGCTAGGCAAAAAAGTTCAAGTTTTTTCTTAATTTCTGAAAGTTTCACAATGTGACATGAGAAACTCACTGAAAATATTAGAAGATTTCTGAAAAGATTTTATTTCCAGATATTATGTGATTATCATTCGAAAATTGGAACAAAAATACAGGTCTGCATTTAAAATTCCAAAGTTGTGTGAGTCTCAAGACTGATTAACTATGGGATTGGAACCTTTGGTGTGAAAGTTGAATAACTTCTTTGATCAATTACCCAAACACCAACCTAATATTTTTTTGCACTCGACGCGCGTTTCGCCAACAAAGTTAGCATCCTCAGGAGAAGACCAATTTTCTTCTCCTGAGGATGCTAACTTTGTT
>WOGP01005534.1:0-13066 GCA_015342065.1 Leptinotarsa undecemlineata | reverse complement strand
CTACTTTTACCTATTTACATGTACATGATCTGAATATCTTGCTGTGTGGATGGGGAAGCACAATACAGGTATTTTGTCATACCTAGGTGTAACCCATACATTCACCAAGATAACACTAGTGAAATAAATTATTTTGAAATATTTGATGTACGATAAATATGTATTGAATGTATGTATGTATTGAATTAAAGAATTAAAGAATAAAAAAAAAAGAATTTTGACGAAAAATCTCTTTACGTGACGTTTTGTAATCTAAATTGAAAATCAGCCTCAATAATGATTTCTGTTTTATGAAGATTCTGTTCACTTCAGTTACTAGACCCCAAACAGCAATGTTATTGTTAATAATGGAGTGAAACTTGCTAAAAAGAACTGATATAAGTGCTATAGTATCTAATTTATTCATAAGGGATTTAATGAGATAATACGATTGATTCAATTTTCTGGACTTGAATTCTATATGTTCTTCCCAAGTGAAATGTGAATCAATTATTGTTCCTAAGAACTATTGCAATTTACTTTTTTGATATATTTGCAGATATTTCGCGAAAACCATCCTATGAACGATATTTTGCAAATACATTACTTTCCAGATCATCAACTGATTTGGTTCCTGACGGTAGATATTTATTAGATTTTCAAAATGAATGGCATTTTCTTGAATTCCATATCCTCATTTCAAAATACCCATCCACCGAATTCCAGCAACCCACAAATTTCCGATAACAGCCAATTCATGTCGGAGAGTAGTTCGCGTATAATCTTGGAAACGCACATCATATCCATCCTAATACTCATTGATGGCTAGAGCTAGAGGTTTCCTGGAGCGAGGGTTCCTTAGGGACGTTAAATCAACCTTGTATTAATAGACAAGTTCCTTAATGACGGACCGCTGTTTACGGTAATGTGTGCTTCCACAACGGATCCGGTTTGAATCTCCGATTAATGTTTGCTGAGAGGACATGATTCGACCGCTGACCTGTTTGAACTGTATAATCTTTACGGGTGTCCTGAATATCAAGCAACTAATCGTTTAAGGAATCAGTCAATCGGAAAATTTTGAAGATCGCCGTATCAAGTGTGCTAATATATAATAACATCAAAAACGTTAGGATATGATTGTTTCGGGAACGTGAATCCTGGAATTTGTTAAGTCTTGGAGAAATGACACACTCTGATGATAAAAAAAATGTATTTTACTTTGAGGCGTTAAATGTGTGTGGACGTTTCTTCGACTATTGCTATAGACTCTGGTTTTATATTATTATCATTTGATGTGGCTTGATTTCTCTTAAATGGATTGCTTGACCTTGTGTGTATACCTTTAAAGACAGGTAGCCAGATGTTAATAATGTTCATTTTCTCTTCTTCTAAAAACCCTGCGTCACATACGTGGATATTTTTTTCATTATCACATACGTGGGGTGTGACAAAGCCCAATTTTTTATAAAAATTGTAAATTTTTCCTAATACAATTTTGTAATTTTTTTTTATTTCTTATTCTCAGGTGATCATTTAGGGACCATATAAACACAAAATCAATGATTAAAATATCTTTATTGAAGAGAAACTGAGAATAAATTGAAAGTAGGTATTTCTCCACGAACGAAAAATCATATTTCACCTGAAAAATCCTTCCATAAAAATTAAAGACATTATAATCTAAATTACAGTCATAAAGGAAAGTTTGATAATCAGATAATATAAATAAAAAATTTACAGGAAGGACACTGAAGACAAAAAAAATTGTCGTTGTCTAAATTCAAGCAATTTTGACAACTTATAACTGCATGTTCCAGGCATACTAATGATTTACAATTTACACAAGAATATTTAGTCTTCCGATCTCGGCTCCTTGGACAAACCGAACACCTTCCAATAAGCTTTGAAACCCCTGCAGGCGGCACTACAGAAGTATTTGGCCTAAGATGTTCAAGAATTTGGATAACACTTCTTGATATCCTTGGATTGTTCTTTGTTTCAGAAATATGGTCCTGGATAAGTTCAATGCCCAGCATTTTGACAAACAATCTTCTGGCAAGTTTGAAACCTTGGTTGTTTTCTCTGTATATCACCAAGGCATTTATGGCTGCAGTATTCAAGAGCAAAAAGAAGGTCACAAAAGGCCATCTTCGTGAATTTCTAGACACACGTTATATGATGCAGATAGTTCATCCACCATATCTACACCGCTTTTAGTAAAGTTGTTGAAGCTTATTATTTCGGGTAAATTCTTCCCTCCAGTTGCTTCATCGATATATCCATTATGGTGCATAGTGGACATCAGCAGGACGTTTTTATTATTTTTTTTTGACATACGATAAAAGGGTGATATCCTTTTGAAAGCCAAACAAAGATATCTTTGGTTCCCTGTTCGACGAATAGTAGCTAATTTGTCAATCGCCACTCTTTCCTTGCGATTATCAATATTATCGAATCGAAGACAGGCCATCAAGAATTGGAAACGTTTTATAGGCATCGTATTGCGGAATACATTAATACCAGTCCCATCTGATTGCCATAAGTCTCTCAAGTTTTGACGATTAGAACGGGACATACCTGCTGAATAAAAATTCCAGTGAATGCTTTGATTTCACATTTATTTTTGTATGCAACAGACTTTTGTTGAATCTTGACAATGGTTCAACGCACTATGTTCGATCATTTGTCGATGAAAGAACAACTGCCAACAATCTAAAGCACTCTTACAGTTTTTTTGCATACTGCTTGACACCTGGCAAATGAGTGATGATATTGTCTGCTCTTGTTCGAACGCATTGATTTGATGAAAGTTTGTTCCATTTTGTTCCATCTTTTATGAGATACAGTTCCTTGTTTTGTGGAGGTCCGTCGATATTTTCATTTTCTGTCTCATTTTGGAATCCCATTTCTGACTTCTCATTGTCTGAGTTTCCGGCAAAAATTTCATCTTCTATTGTTATGTCCTGTTCTGAGTCGGTATTGTGGACGCTTTCAGAGATATGATCTTTTTTTTCACCGTAGTGTGTGCTGGTCAGGCCCTATCCTCCGAAGCCCCGATACATTCGGGAGGGCGTGCCAGCATTATCAACCAATGAACACTCCCCACACCGTGGGGTAAGTGTTCATTAGGTCCGAGAATCATGTGCCCTGAGTAAGCGCAGTGAGCCAAGAATTATTATTATTATTGTCTTCGCTTCCCGATTTGATGGAATCTTCTTCACATTCAGCCCATAAAGCTTCAAGCTTTTTTTGCTCGTCTTCGTACGACGTGATATTTTAGCTAAAAAAATATGTGATTGATTTTGCTAATTCAAATAAGTCAAAAATAATCACTTACATAAAATAATAAAATCACAAACGTGAGTACATAGATGGGGTTTGACACATCCCAGAGCGTTTTAGTTGCGTATAGTCTCACTTACTGCCTACGGAATACTGCAATAACATTTGAAATCAATGGTGGGGTTATAGATCAGAAGCTTCTGGGATGGGCGTGCGCATAAATCTGACATTTAGTTTATTTTGAAAGTGACATTTCCCAGCTGGGGTTCATGAAACCCCACATATGTACTGCCGGGTTAAAAAATCTTTCTGTACCTCCGTTGATATGGATTCTGAAAAATGAAAAGTCGACAGTGAAAATAAAAAGTTTTTGGCAGAATAGATTGAACAATATGATTTTACGCTGCCTGATTGGCCTCATGTGGTTCCAGTGTGCCTTATATGCAATAAAATTGTCGCTATTGTTAAAATTGGAAATTTGAAGCGACACTACGAAACAACTCATCAGCAATTCCACAAAAACTTTCCTCTTGGCAGTCAGTCTCGTATCTTGGCAGTAGTTATATCACTTTTTGTCAGCGAGAAGTAATACACGAAGAACTGACATTTCAGCTGCAGATATTAAAAACACTCTTCTACGCCATACACTACGCCATAGCACTTAATGAATCATGTGATATTGTTGATGATGAACAAATGTCAACTTTCGTAAGATTTTTTGACATTGAGTGTCATATTTTAAAGGAAGAGCCAAATTCCCGTTAAAAGGTAACATTCGAGGAGAAGACTTATTCAAGGCCATTGATAATTTTATTACTAAATATAACATCAGTTATGATAAAATGGTTTCGCTTTCAACTGACGGGGCCTCAGCAATGATTGGTAAAGAGATAAAAATTCAGGTGTAATATTGTATCAGTGCATAATTCACCAGGCAGCCCTTTGTGGAAAACTTTATGATAAACTCAAAGAAGTGATGGACAACTTGGTCTTCAGCACTGATATTCCAAAGAGTTCCTTTCTGAAAGTGATTTTGCGTTTTCTGACTTACTACAACGCAACAATGTTTGTTGGCTAAGTAAAAGTCAAGTTATTGAATATTTCTGGCTAATAAAAGAACAAACAAATATTTAAATTAGCTCAATAGAGAGTTACAAGGAAATGAAAAATTAATATTTTAGTAAAATTTCTGGCCGAACTCAAGAACGAATTTGCTACAAGATTATAGGACTTTACAGAGATAGGCAAGCTATTTTCGTTTCTTAAATCTCCATTTGAAATTGATGCAGCAGCAAAATGGACAGATGTGGCTGCCAAGTTGTTCAATCTGTCAAAGCCATAACTTCAAATGGAGATAATTGATTTGCAAGAAGATGTGCCTTTGCAAATGTATAGCACGGTATCCACTGAAAAATTTTGGATCAAACATGTCCTAGAAAATTGTAAAACTAGCTATCAATTTGACCACAATGTTTGGTTCGACATATATATGTAAAACATCTTTCCAAAGATAAATTTTTTGAAAAACAAAATATCGTTCGAGATTAACAGACGCTCACCTAGAAGACTTCGAATATGATGTTCCTCTCGAAAACCAAACTATAAAAAACTTGCTAAATACCGTCGATGTGGTTTCTCACATTAATAAGAGGTCTTGTATTTCTTTTATAATCCAGAATGTGATTTGGAACCAAAATAATATGTAGCACTTTATTATTAATATTTGTTTTTTCTCTGGACCACGTTGAAATTTTCCCACAGTATCCGGACGCCACCTAAAACTACTTGCCGACCCCTTGCACAGTCCTATGCTGAGAAAATCGACAAAATATACCGGAAATTGCGTCAGTAACAGCTGAAACTGGTCAGAAGAAGAACTCCGATCCTGCTACGCGACAACACCTGTCTGAACGTTTCACAAATCACCGTCTGAAAGTCAAAGGGATGAGCGTCAAAGTTCTGCCTCACCCATCATACTCCCAAGGCTTCTCGACAACCGCCTACCATCTTTTCAAGCACTCCGAGAACTTTCTCATCAATAGAACCGTCGCCAATCACGACCAGGCGAAAACGGCCTTAGTCGGCTTCATCAGATTCCGAGAACCCAATTTTTATGCTGACGCAACTAATCGACTCGTGTTACGTTGGCAAAAATGCACTGACTCAAATAGTGTATTGAAATGAATTAATATTCACTGGGATATAACAGGTCAAAGTAGACTCATAAAAACGAACAAAACTTTTGAAACAGCCCGCTATTGAAAGCTCAGAAAGCCAAGAAATGCCCCTCAAATACGACCACGTAAATCAGCAAACCTTCGTTTACTCGGATATTTAACCTGTGAAATGTTCACGTTAGGACGAAAAATAGAAAATAAAGTAAGGCTGTGCTAGTGAAGTTTCAAAGTTAGTTGCTAATGAAGAATTCTAATTAGTTCTCGAATGAATTTTGACACTTTACATGGCACTATAATGACTTTAACTATTTAATGAGAAATCGGCTGGTAAATTGAATTCTTTATAAGTCGGTAACTATCAACAAAATATATATTTTTCTGTTGACTCCATAAAACAACAATGTTTCCCAAGACGGGATATTTGAAAACTCACTGGGGTTTCGTGGAGAAGTAAAGAAACAGAAATGAATTCACAGGTAATGAAAAAACTAATGCTTTTTCTGGACATGTATCATCAACATAGGTATATAGGGATAGCGAAATTTGTAGACACTTCAGATAAATAGAGCTTATACATCAGAATAAAATATAGGCTATAATTCACAAAGGTTTTGTGAATTATGGTCATAATATAACGTCAAGTAAGGAAGTCGGAAAAATTCTTGCTCCCTGAAAGACATTTTGGCATGGCATGCGGCACCCCAATATATAGTTATACCTGTGTTATACCATTATGAATACTTCATTCACCGATATTTCGCGAAAATTATATAAGCATTTTCAACAATCATCCAAGTAGTTACGCTGAAAATACTGAAATTAGCCTCAAGTGAATATAATAATGAACATGATGCTGTTTCATAATGAGGGATGGAAATTCAATTTTGATGTTGTGAAATAAACGAGTCATGCAAAAAATAGACAGGGCTTTTATTCAACCATCATTTAACAAAAAAACTTCTGCTCAATAAATATAACATGATTGCCTTGATAATGTATAATAATTTCGTTTTTCCAATATATTTTATGTATTTTTCCACCAGCAAGTATTTTTGACATATCTTACTGCTTTCTTGCTCTAATTGTTATATCGAGACTAACCTAAACACTCCAACTGAGTTACAATAGATGCCCTATTATATTGTAAATTCTCGTTTTCAGTTTTCTTTTGTTTATTTATAAAACAAATTTTGATATCCAATTTGAATTTCGAATGTCTATATATATATATATATAACATACATATAACATACAATACAATTGAAGGGCTCTATGCAAAAAGTCCCTAAATGACTTTTTCTTGTTTTGAGATACGGAAGATTGAAAGTTTCAATTTTTGCTGGAAATGAAGTGGTTAGAGTTTTAAAAATTTTAACTTTTATCAGAGATTAAACGTGTATTTAGGTATTATATGGCACATTCAAGACCTAAAGTGACATACAGTCACTTTTGTAAAAAATAATACAAATTTTCACTTAGGGACTTCTTTAACAAAAAATAATATTTTTTTAACAGACTGGTATATATAACCCAAATCAACATTTTTATTATACAAGGCAAAACAAAATACTAACACATAAGATAACTAAGCAGAAAAAACCTATAAAAAAACATTCTACTCATAATCTTCAGCGTCTGATTCATCTTTTTTCACGATTTTTTTTTATGGGATGATTCGTCTAACACCTTATAAAATTATCTATTTTCTTCGTTTTCTATATAATGAACAAGGAATTTGATATTGGCTAGTTTTTCAGATTTAAGCTTTATGGCATTCATTGGAAATAAGTTAGCGATGCGTTTATTGTATAAGTTTGAAAATGTCCGTATAGGACGAAACTGCAGTAACGTTACTTACAAATAAAAGTGGTAAAAAACGTAGAAAGTTTCAATTTTTTTTTTTTCATTAGCAATAAGTCTTTGACATCCTACTAAAATGATTTGAGATGAGAAAAATGATTTGAGTACTCCCCTGTCAAAGTTTCTCTAAGTTTAGGTTCAGCATTTGTAGAGAACATTACAGATCGACATTTTGAAATTTCTGGAATTGATTGTTTTATTTTAGTCCCATATATAGTCTCGCACGCTCAACGTTGGGAATTCATCGGAAATATCAGCATTTTTGGTAAATAAGCTATGTTACAAAAACACTATTTCAAAAGAATCTTTATTGTTAGGTTTTTTTACCTTTACAGTGTTGGGTTTTTTTTTCTATCAGTGCAAAGCATCGGTCTATTGGCATCATTGAATGCCCTGGAATAGGATAATATATCAGGATCTTTTGAAAGAGCCTAGATGCACATAGAGAATCAAAATACGTAAACATTTGTTTTTATTCTGCGAAAACAGTTGTTGCAAAAAATTGACAATTTAACTTGTTTATTGGTTTTGTCTTTCTTCAGATAGAAATCTAAAGCAGTTATAACTTCATTAGGACCTTTTGTTGGATCTTCTATAAAGGCTATAAAAAACAAGGCTACTACATGAAAACAACAACACAATGAAAATAACAAAACACGCACTTTTCTGTATCTGATATTACTTCGGTTCTTTTTGCAAGTTAGGTATTTTTATAACTCTTAGGTTCTTTTTGCACGAAACCTCTCGTCACTTTATAAAATGCGACTTAAGAAATGAGGCACTTCGAAACATTTTAGGCAAAAACTAAATAGAGTAATTAAAATTACATTCAATTTATATCTAGTGCTATTAGTTTTAACTCGCAAAAGTGTTACTTGGAACATTTTGCATAGAGCCCTTCAACTGTATTGTATGTTATAGTAATTTACGTAACACCTCCAGAAAATACTGTTTGTCTGGAGTAGTAGACAAAATTCCAGGATGAGCCGTCGGCAAATTCTGAAGTCTACAAGTTCAAAAAACTGTTTTCAGACGTGTTGCTCACACTATTTTTTCTGAAACTGCGTCGAATAACACTTCAGACACATTTTTTATACATATTTTCATTTATAATAATATTTATATGAACATTCGTGCCATTGCTAATACTGATAAGATTCAATTCGTTTGCAATGCTTGGTAAATTTGAATGCGTTTTTAAATGCGTTTCTGTTGTTTCACATTGATTGTTTTCATCTGATAATTTGTTTATTAATTTTTTTTGAATTTCCTACTTTTTTTCGTAAGTTAATTGTCTCATTAACATAAGCGATATTGGTTGACTTCCAGTTACCGAATTTTAGAACAGCTCAATATAAACAAGGCTGGTGTTCCCCAGGGATCCATATTGTCTCCAACACTTTTTTTATTGTATATCAACGATTCATTGGAACGAAACCAAGGATTCAATATAACACTTTTCTGACGATGGCACACTTGTCTCGTAGTTCCATTTGAATTCTAGTACATCGACAGCTTTTGACAGCGAGGTTGTATATCCTAATAAGGATAATGGAAGTAACCAGGTTCTTCCTGAAATTGATATCATTATTTTAAACTGACAAATGAAATATCGTACGATATATGTCCGTTATTACACGTTTACATTCCGGACTGGTAAAAGTCATCTACCGGAATATTTACCCATTTCACTTATGAGTACTATTCGATCATATCGGTATATTTTTTCGTTTAGAGATTGATAACGTTTGATAACTTTAAGTTACAATGGGTTTTTTCACGAATAATTTCTCAGTGTGAATTCACGTAAAAACACATCCTCTATTTAAAGTGGATTTGTTTTGTGTTATTCCTTATTATTTTATCTCACATATAAAAGTAATATCGTCAAAAAAATCGAAGATTCCTTCTCAATCAATTTGCGAGCATTGACATGAACAAAAAAAGAAAAAAATATTCATGTATTTTTTAAAACAATTTCATTACAGAGGTTGTTTGTTCATCATTTATTCAGGATTTCCCTTCCAAACTTTAGGTGTTGTTTGGTAACCTGGAAAATGAACCAAACAAAATGCATTTGAAGTAGGTCACTTTTTGTATCGCTTTCATTCGTTTGTTATTCAGGAGAGGTTTCGATTGTTCCTCGTCCACAAAAGCAGAAAATACTTTCTTAAAACAGTCGCTCACTACAACAACATAAAATTATGGTATACGATGGAGAAAAACATAGACGTTAAAATCGTTTTCGAATGGCATTTGAGTATTTCATTATTGACATTTTTCTAAAATTCATGGACGTGCATTATTATGAATTTCATCCAAACCATCTGCCATACAGAGATATGAATTTTGAATAAGTTACCTTAAGGAGACTATAAATTCTTGAGCATAGAGAAAAAATATTTCGTTTGTTTTCACTGAATATTTATCAATTCAAAAAACTATTATTTTTTAACACTCTTTCGAATATATCTACCTTATTGAACATTGGAAAATGATAATGAATAAATTAACGATAGTGTTACTATCTTTATTCGGGTTTGAAGTCCGTCGTAGTTTAGAACTGCATCATAACATTTCGCCAGCACGAATGGTTAGCTTCTTCATTCGCCGATGACTAGTGAATTCTAGTCCATAGGTTGTATTTAGGTTTGCTCTGGTTCTATGGAATTCAGGTTCTAGGACGTCAGTTGATATAGAGTGTTCTGGTTTATTGAGGATAAGTTCGGATTGATTAATACACTGTTCTGGTTTCGACCAAATCGTTCTTGCTATCGAAACTGAACTGTTGAGAACTGTTCCCGTTGTTCATGCGCATTCATGTGGGCTATTTTCTAGATGTTTTTTCATTAATTTGATTTGAATAATTCATGATTGAGGTTAGATTAACATTTGAAGTGACTACAAGGATACGCTACATAACAAAATGGACATGATCAACAGTATTTTCTCATCTTCATCTATACATATTTACGATAGGTGGCACAGTGGTCTCCTCAAAATGTGTTCTGGTTAAACCAAGTGTCCGAGACTATTTCGGACTGTTTGAGATTATTTGCTTGTACGCATCATGTCTTGCGCAGTTTCCAAACAGTTTCGGATGTTAGAACCAGAACAAACCTTTTATGTTGACTCAAGTAGTCCGCCTCTCTTGTTGATGTGTTGCTATTGGCCGAAATGTTATTACCTGTTAATGACGTATTTATTTCCGCCGTACCTGTTAGCGGGTTGTTATTGGTTGCGGTATCGATACTTGACTGATTAATGAGTGATTGAACAATGCAATGTTTCGCGCAATGCAATGCGCGTAAAGCCGACTATGGTATCCATGATCGGACGCAAGTAGTGTCACCTCTTCAAACAGTATCGTGTAACCTCCTTCACTGAGCGCGTCTTCCGCCACTGCCGATTTGTATATCTACAGTTTCTCCGATGTTCATTCAGTCTTGTACCCACGGATCTTCTGGTGGTACTGATATCAACTTTTCCGCAGGTGCATGGTATACGAACCCCGCAGCTGATAGTGGATCTCTTTTGTCTTTCGCAGATCTGAGGTTTTGTTGTATTTTTCATTTTATGCTTCCCTAAGATTTTTCCAATTCTGTCTGTAACACTAGGGATGTAGGTAGACTTGTGGAAGTCTTCAGTTTCATGGCCTTGTTGATCTCAGTTACACTGTATCCATTCGATCTTAAAGCCACTCGAAGACTTGTAGGTATTCTGGTTCACATATTCTACGGGCACGTTCCGTCAGGGTGTTGATAATTCCCCGCTTTTGACTTGGATGGTGGTTCGAAAGTGCATGCAGATATCTGTTCGTATGTGTCGGTTTTCGGTACACTTTATGTGTCAGTCGTGTGCCACGCCTTTGGACGAGTACATCTGGAAATTTTTTCCGATGTGCCTGTTCAGTCTCCATGGTGAAGTTGATGCTAGGGTGTTGAGCATTTATGCGGTCTGGAAATATCGTAGCCAAATGGATGGTTTAAAATCGAAAGCGTCGATTGCCTTCTTCTCGAATTGCTCCATGGAGAAGTTGACTATCATCGAGCTAGCTAAGTGGACTTCCCATCTCTAAGCCTTCTAATTGCTCATCTCACACTGAAGTGTCTTTTTTTAAAGTTTTGAAGTGAATTTCATGTTTTGGAATTACAGAAACATTATGGTACAGTTCCGAAATACGACGACCCGAATGAAAATAGGTAGTAACATTGAATATCTCAACCGCGAAAGCCTTAACCAATTTATGGAAAAATATAGTTTTTCAAAACGCCGACCACTAAAAAAAGCTGATTCGATTTGTTCTTCAATTGATTTTTTTCGAATTGTGGTCAAAATTTTTGAGGTGAACTTTTCATTGTGCCATCTTATCACAATTCAACAGATTCTCTATTGATTTAGTTTTGTTTATTTTTCAGATTGTGAAAAGTTATATACTCTTACACAAGAAATGTCTTTCAAAGAATATTAACGATGATGTTCGTGATATACAGTACATTCCATTTAAAACGAGCCACTTTGAATAACTTTTGGTACAATGATTTCCAGAAAAAGAACACGTCAACCATAGTATACAGGGGGACACATTTCGACATATTCATGTTTTATATTACTTCATAAGTATAAATTTCATCCATATAAGATTAGACTGGTTCATGAATTGAACGATATACGATAGACGTATCGAGTTTTGTGAAAGTCTCACTGAACGGATAAACTTGCTTCTGTATATCTTGTATAAAATTTGTTTTTCGGATGAATGTACGGTTAGTTTGAATGGAGACGTGAATCATACCTAACGACCTCAAAAACTAAATGTTTGGGTAGGAATTTTAGGTGACCACATCATAGGATCTTTTTTTATTGATAATTTGACTAGTGATACATATTTGGTTATGTTGGAGAATCGAATAATACCGTGCATTAAAAGGACAATTGAGGAGGATATACATTTCTTCGAAAACGAAATAGTTTTTCAGCAGGATGGTGCACCTCCTCATTATGCAGCTCCAGTGCGACAATTTTTGGATTTGGATTTTTCTAGTCGCTGGATTGACAGTGGAGGTCCTATAGAAGGCCACTAAGGTCTCCGGATCTCACTCCTATAGATTTGTTTCTATGGGGTCATTTGAAGAATTGAGAAAGAATATCATGAGGCATTGCACAGCAATAACTACCGAAATTCTCAAGCATGTGAGGGCGGCAATGGAAGCGCGTTTGAAACATTCCATGGAAGTTAGTGAAAACGTTTTTGAACATTTACCATTGAGAAACTGTTTCTTCTCATTGTCCAGTCATCAGATGTTGATTCAAAAATAATGACAAATCTCTTTTTCTGATTTTCCGATTCCATATTTGTCTCTAAAACGAATATGTCAAAATGTGTAACCCTTTAAACTATTGTTGGAGTATTTTTTTAATTTTCCTGGAAATCATTGTTCCAAAAGTTATTCAGAGTAGCTCGCTTTCAACTCAAATAATGTGTAGCTCCCGAATCATAAACTTCAGACCATATGTTTTATACTTTGTTGAAATCTGCTCATCATGGTTCATCTGATAACGCAAAACAATATAAGGTGATCCATTTAATAAAAATTTGTGACGTGCTCTGGAGGTACGATAGAGGAAGAAACATCAAATGTGAGTATGTCAAAATGTATCGCCTGTATACTTTTGTTGACGTGTTTTTTTATTTTTCCTAAAAATCATTGTATCAAAAGTTATTCAAGGTGGTTCGTTTTGAATGAAATGCACTGTATTCGAAT
>WOGP01005533.1:0-13067 GCA_015342065.1 Leptinotarsa undecemlineata | reverse complement strand
AATTTTTATGGTCACTTTCGGTTTTAACACGTGGAAATACATTAAAATCATCTAATTTCAACCCCGAAACAAAAACTTTATTGTGTTGTGATTAGATTTCATTTAATAAGGATATGCAAAGAGCAATGTGTACAAAACTAAACCTTCAGATTTGAATGACTTAACAGAAAGAATAAGGCTTGCGATATAGTCGGTCACGCCTGATATGTTAAATAATATCAGAATACAGTTTTATTTTAGATTAGGATATTGCCAAGACGTTTGTTGACATCCATAGTTCTGTTTCAAATTCTACATTCTACGTTTTGAGTGTATTTTATCGAATTTCGGTAACCACATAATTTCCATTTATTTTATTTTAATTTATTTATTTTATTTTATTTAATTTTGATTGTTGTAATAAATTTGAAAGCAATAACATTTTTGAATAGAGAATGAAGAGACCTTTCAAACGATATATCACAAACCTATACTTCCCATTTCCCATTTGACGTGTTTCGGGAATGTTATAGAATGATTTGATAACAACAGTGCATGGAGATATTCACATCTCAGGAAAGTTCGTAGAAAAGAAGTACTGATGGATCACCTTGTACATGCCTAGAAGTTTACATATTTGTCATGAAAAAGGAACGAAAGAGCAGGACATTCAAAATTCAAAATTTGTGTACTAAAATGTATAATTTTCACAAAATAGACAACCGGCAGAGGATGTAAATTAATGTCAAATAAAAACAAAATGATATCTGTTAAGTAAAATTGGAAGAGACATCATAAAATAAATAAATTGATGGATGTAGCCGTTACTACGTGGTAGGAGATCATAATAAAAAGAGAAATGAAAATGGCCATGTTTTTTAACATTTTATTGTATAAGTTTGAGAATGTCCATATAGGACAAAACTGCAGTAACGTTAGTTGCAATTAAAAGTGGTAAAAAATATAGAAATTTTCATTTCTCTTTTCAACATCATAAAATTGTTGTAAATATTTAGAAATGATGAAAAGTTTGAAAATTATTGTTGTTAACCGTTTTTCCAGTTACGGGCATGAAATGATGCTAACGAAAAATGTATATGTTCAGACATAAGTGAGGTTGAATATGTATTTATATAGATGTTGAGAAAATATATATCTAAATTTAGAAATCGTCACTGAACTTGTGGGGGAAATAGTTTTTAATATATTAAAGTTGACAATTTTAAGTTACAGAAATTGAACAACTAAGGAAAGTAGATGACCTCAACTCTTTTATCGAAAAAAGATTCTTCTCAAGGCGACTAAAGGAGACGCCACGCCAAATATTTTTTTCCCAGATTTAAATTAAAATAATAAAAAAGTTAGTAAATATAGAATAATTATATTATGAAATAATATTTGGATGAAGTTATAATAATGGTAACCTGTATAAGCCAGTTCCAACGAGCGAACTCATCAAGAAAGTTTTTACTTAGAGAATTTCCAGTAGAGGAGAGAAGAATTGAGATTTTCACTGCACAAAACACTAAATCAGGTATTTACCTCTTTCCATATTGAGTATAAAAACATATATGCATATATGAATAAATAATTCGTCCAAGAAGAAATACTGGAACATTGAACAAAAATTAAATTCATGAATTTCCATCGAGCTAAAACTGAAAGTGTCCAGGAGATATTAACTGACAGTTCATAAACTAATAGTGCGTTCTAAAATTCACATTACATAGTTCGGTGTAACATAGAACATTTTCTAAGGTATTTTGCAGTTCCCGCTATTTAATTTATATTTTGAATTTAGATTTTACATTTTATTAAATATATGTATTGTATACAGTAATGTAATATACATAATGTTTACTGGATGCTGTCTATTTATCGTTATAGCAATTTTTTTGTAGTATCCATTTGAAAAAATGGGTAAAAAAATAAAATTGCACTTAGATGGCCATGACTTCCAATTTAGATGAAATGTGTAATGCTGAACAAATTTTGTGAATAACATTTTCCGAAGGGTTTTAAAATGAGCGTACTGTACTCTTGTCTCAAAATCAAATATTTGAGGGCTCCTATATATATCCTATATATATTACGTATGTTTTACCGTATTTTGTTGGTGCCTGTTTAGTTTCAGGGGATGTACAAACTTTTATCAAGAATAATTTTTTGTCGAAAAACCCTTAATAAATAAGTTTCCCATATACTGCATACTTTGGGGATGACACTGTATATATATTGTGGCAAGATGATGGCCTATGGCGGTCAAGGACCCTACCCTTAATTTAGCATCGATGCAATGACATAGTGTCACTATGACCAACACGATGTGTATGGAGCGAGAGGGGACCGCGGTAGCTGATTCTTCGACTTGATAGTTTTGATGATGTCAATATGTATTATATTTGATGATGATTTATATAATAAGACAGTTGTTAGTAAGACCTGATTGGGGAAGGACCCAGGACAGAGTTATCTACCTGCCTAGGAACTTATGCGACTGTATTTCAAGCGCGGAGAGATTGGATGAATCCAACCTCACTCATAAGTCAATGAAAATATTGTCGGACAGTCAAGCGGCGTTGGCCTCTATTGAGCAACGTCTAAATTGGAAGCAAACTGCCAAAAACGAATCTCCTCGATAGAAATACTTAACAAATTGGCAGAATCTTCCAGGATTGGCACACTCCAAGGTGTCATTTGAATCATCATATGCAGAGACTTGGACTGTCGGCAGATAGTGTGTTTTCCATTTGTCTGGAAAATGATGAAACAGCAGAGCATATACTTTCCGCCTGCCCCGCTAGGGACTGAATCAGGTTCTTTGAGTTCGGCAGATCCGTACTCTTACCATCTGACCTAAAAGACATACATACAATATTATTGGTATGAGAACGGTTTTAATCATCAACAACTTTACTTCAAACCCCATATTGCTTCTGTGTCCTATAATAGGTGTCTGACGTTTTTTGGCGTGTCTAGCCATTTCGATTATCTGCTTACATGAGAGTGAAATGTCAATTTCCTGTCTAAGATGACCCCCAGGTATGTCGCTTTGTTTGTCCACGGAATCTCTTGTCCGTTGAAGATGACGTTGCCTTCCGGTTGCCTTCCGTTGCCTTCCGGTTGTACAAGCCTACGAGTGAACAGTATTGCCTGACTCTTGTCAAAGTTTATACTGATCTTCCACAGGTTAGCTCACTTCTCTAATATATCTGCCTATTGCTGCAAATATCTCGTGACATGCGCTTGGCTCGTAGATCTCGCCAGCAGGGCCGTGTCATCCGCGTAGAGCGCCAACTTGTTAAAGTTGTTCTCTGGTTTGGGCACGTCCGCTGTGTATACGGAGAAGAGGTGTGGCGAAAGGACTGCTCCTTGCGGGACTCCTGCTTCCAGTAGTCGAATTGTTGATAATGCGTCTTTTACTCTGCAACTGCATCGCCTGTCAGCTAGAAAATACAGAATTAGTCTCACCATTGGTTGTGTGTATCCAAAATCGCCCATCTTGACCAGTAGTCCGTCATGCCAAACTCTGTCGAACGCCTTGGAGCCGTCTAAGAAGATGACTCCGGTGTTATATTCTTTGCCTAGGTTGAAGCCTTCGGTCGCAAAGTCTATTACCCTCAGGACTTGTAGCTCTGTTGAGTGTTCTGATCTAAAACAGAATTGTTCATCCGGGAGGATTCTTAGCTCTGTGGTTTGTTCTTCGAGTCTCTTCAAGATGACACTTTGCTTATGGAAGTCAGTAAGCTAATTGACCTGTGATTATCTGGGAAGAGGTGGTTCTTCTTGGGCTTCGGGCTTGGGAGTATATCATTTATGATGTTGGTTATGGCTGCTATACCCTTAAGCCGTAGTACTTTCAGTGCCCGGTTTGTCATGTGGTCTGTGCCTGGTGCTTTCTGAGTGGATAGACATCTTAGGATGTCTTTCACTTCCTCGGGAGATGTCGGGGCCAACTAAGATATCGATGAGTGTTCAGTGGTATTTATATCGGCGGGAGCTACTGAAGTGGACATGTGGGGGCGGGGATAAGGTGATTACCATCGCCGGACGTCTTGGTGGGGGGAGCATCGGGAAATTAGGGGTTTTCAGGTAGTTGGAAGTCTCTGACCGTCATCACGTTTGTTCAGGCAGGTCGCTTTTCATTTGGCCTTGCAAATTATCCGAGCTTGTAGTGTTTTTGCTATGGCGATGATCTTAGTGTTCGCAAAGTCCTATGTTGCATCCTGTCTCTTGATGATGATTGGACAGGGCTGAGGATGGGTTTAACTTTCGGACAAAAAAATTGATGTTCGTATACTTTACTTGTCACACGTCTCTTGGTCTGGCCTACATATGTTCTTTCGCAATCGGAACATGGAATTTCATACATACCCTGGGACTCATTGGCCAACTTTATTATTGAGGAAACGGAGGAATGTGGAAATTTGATTGTTGACAGTCAATATCGTTTTTATGTTCTGTTTTTTGAGAATTTGACCAATTTCAACAGTTGCACCTTTAACGTAGGAAGGAAAGCTTTCTAGGGAACGTTGTGGTCTTTTAGATCTTTGGGACCAGACGGAGGAGTTTGCTGACGACGGATGAATCTGTCAATTTGATGGTCTGTGAATTCAAGTTAGTTTGTTCTGGATGATGGTGGGAGTTTGCGTTGAGGTATCTGTTTGTGTGTGTTGGTTTCCTGTAGACCATGTAGGTGAAGCAGTTATTGGATTTTGTGATGAGGACATCTAGGAATGGAAGGGAGTTAGTTTCAATTTCCATTGTGAACCCAAATATAAAATTCACAATTTCATTCGCACTATTGTTTTTAAAATTATAATAATATTCAAACTATTGCAGATATGACAATAATGTTTTTGGAATTGATAAAAAATTGTTTTTTAAATATCAAAGAACAATAGAATTAATGTATTTATTAATTAATTTTCATATTTGGTCGCCAAAAACGATCGTTAATAAATAAAACGCATTTTTAGCAACAAATAATTTTTTTTCTTCTAAAAATCATAATTTTAATCAATAAGTATACTAGGAAAAAAAATTTAGATTTACTCAAACGATGTATTTTCAATAAAAATGTTTTAAATAATAACAGGAAAAAACATTTTAAGTAGCTTTTAACTGTAAGACATCGAAACAATTAAAATTTATACAAAAAATTTTAAGGAACCGTTAATTATCAGGGTTTTTATGTTTATTTTCAGTTTTAACTGCGGATTATTGTTCATTGATGTGTTCCAAAACTACATGAATTTTTTATTCCTCAATTTCTATATTTAATATTTTTAATTTTTTTTTTGTTGCTGTTTTGTTTTGTGTTGATGAACGCGTGCGAAGGCCAGTCTTTTGGCTCTAGTCTCAGGGCTCTGTAAAAATTATAAATAATAAAGGTACAGCTCCGGGAATCGGAACTTTTCTTAGCAAATTTGATAATCTTTTTGGATCTTTTTTGAAAATTCCAAAACTTTGAATATTTTTTGAGATATTAAAAAAAACAAATCTCAAATCTCAATTTGTTTTTTTTTTAATTTCTTAGTATGAAGTGAACGTCTACGATCCAAAAATTACAACAAAAAATACAGGTTCGTATTTAAAAATTCAAAGATGGGGTGGCCCAAGTCAGATGACACCCTGTATAAAAAATTCATGAAGATATTCTGATAGCCCACATCAAGTGCCAATAGCAAAATGTGGACAGATTTCTAATATGTCTGCGAATAAAAAAGATATAGGCAAAAAAATTATTTCGGATTTTTTAGTTTTTCCTGTATATCTACAGAACCAAAAGAGATATATCCGATTGTTTTACTTCATTGAAGAGGTCTCTAAAGTACGAAACTTTGCATAATTCAATCGACACTCTATCTCTTATCGTTTACGAGATCCCCATATACAGAAACGAATTTGAATAGCCCTGTATAAGGCCGCCCGTGAAGGGGAAAGGATGCGGTTAGTAAAAAAAATGATCATCAGAAATTCTGGAGCGCGTCAGATTAAGGTAGGGTGAGTTAATTACACGCTAAAAAGTGTATATTCCAGTAATCTGACAATTTGAGAATGAGTGACGTAAAGAAAAGGGAGGTCAGCAAAGTTGTCAAAAATAACGTCGATTCAACATTCTTGAGCGTAGCTATTATTTTTTTATTTCGAAGGAAATAATTCAAGGTTGACCAAAAATATATAATCTGACGATATCCGCAAGCCGAATTAACAAAAATTCGTTTACAAAGTTTAATGCGTGCAGTTGTGTGATACCGATATTTCTCTCTCCGAGTTTCTATTCCTCTTTCACTTTTTCTCTATCTATTACTCTCTCACACCGTCTTCACTCTGAATTCTGTTGCCATGACGCCATCACAGCTGATCACAGACACTTGTTCGTGACGAAGATGATAATTAATTAATCAATTGATTTTGAGCATTAAAAAAAATATTTTCTTATAACTACAAGTATTCTACTTAAAAAACATACACTTATTTATTTGCATGCTATTTCCCGAGCTTTTCAATTATTTAAGTTCAATGATTTAAAAAAAAAATAAAAAAAATATGTTGTTTTTGTCAGATTAGGTGAATGCCTTTAGATAATCGCCAGATTATGAGACAGCACGTCTAGAACATAAATATGAACCATATATATCTTAATCTGACGAGCTTGAGTATTTCAAAAGGAGGAATTTTTCTTTGCACATTATAATAATGGCCGCGAGTTTGCGTCAGATCGAAATCGTCAGATTATTGAATGAGAACTTTTTTTTGTTGCACTTAACATCCCCGTAGAAAATCTGATGCGCTCGATTAAATTTTTTTCTTTTCACTTTTAACACTTACTTACAACCAACCACCCGCATCATGCAAACGATCAGATTAACATACGAACATTATTAAAAATACATGTAGGACATTAATGATATCAATATCTGACGCGCTCGAGTCACATATTTAAAAATCTATAGCCGCTTCCCCCACCGATGAAAGGGTATATATTATATAACATTTTTTTCTTCTTATCATCTAAGCTTTGCAACCTAATATATCTCTATGACGCTCGAGTAAATCCCCATTTTGAATCGTGGGCTCCCCTATTATAACTACCATTCATCATTCAACATCGTAAATATTGATAGTGATCATTCGAGCTGCCTATTGACCGCATTACATACGACAAAAGTTTTGAAACCTGAACGTCCACCCTCGCTGCACCCTCATAAATGGAGCCTGCGCCCCTATTTGTAGGTTATGCCGGGTTGATGCGAATCTAAATCAGCAGTAAAAGCAGTGCGTCTTTATGATTCATTGGGAACGTGAACACGTAATCCAGAAGTTTCTGATAATTTAACTACGCGTTAGGCATCGACCTTAAAAGTGATATTGAGGCAAGTTCGTTCGTTTTTCCGGTTGGATAATGCAGAACTTTGCTGAAAGACGAATGAAACTCATATATTTATTTACAATAGACTTTCATGTAAGCTCGTGTCGAATATGCTAATGCTTTTTAATTTGATTAAAAGTATGACATAGCGTGACAAATTGCTGCAAGTTCTAAATCGCGCGAACTCAAACGATATAATGACAGTGATAATAATAATACTTCATTAGGCTAATGACCACAATAGTCGGTTCATTTTAACGTCGTTGCATGAAAGGGCGAAGTTTTACTTATTTGGTGCTAACATTATTTGAACAAAGAATGTAATTGGTCGTTGAGTCATAGAGAATTTAGAGGTGAGAAATCGCATGTTATATGTGTTATGTCATCAATATTAATGTAACACTTTCGCGCTTCCAATATTTTCATTTGCATTTGTTATTTTTAACGAAAGTAATTTTTTTGTGAAGGAAAAACAGGTTTTTATCGACCTTTTTTGGGTATTTGTTACTTTCCACAATCTGAAAAATATAGAAATTATAATAGAGAACTTTATACAAGTGTAGAAGGCCAAACTTTTTAGTTTACCCCGATATGTTACTGCGTGAAAATCAAAGTATTTTTCACAAAGGAAAATCTTCCCATCCTTCTCTATTTTCACTCGTCACTCTTTGTAGAAATGTTTTGTGAAAATCTCCCAATGAAGTGTTTTTTGAATTTATTCTACGTGGTATACCTACTCGCAAACGTAACAAGATTGTGTACGGTCCTTAAAGTATATATGAACTCAATTGTCAACAACTACTTGTTGCAATTGTGTGTAATGAATTGATGGTGCAAGTTTAAATTTCTGAATGCTTTCCAGGCAGAGTGTTGATCAATAAGAGTATGATACCCTAAGTGACTTTAAAAAGAAAAGTTCAAATGAAGCTATGTACTAAAACTTGCGAGGAAAAATTGTTTTTCCTTCACAAGTTTAATGGTTTCCTAGATATGCTTATGGAATTCTCACAAATTCACTATTCTTCACATAAATCACACATTATACACAAAACTTACGAAATTACACAAATTTCCTTCAGTTTTGTGAAATTCATCTCGAATTGTTACAAATATTGGAGAACAGTTGTACAAGACTGAAATTATACATTTCTCACATTATTAACATAATAATTTGCTGAATAACCCAGACTTCAATAACACAAGTAACAAAAAATTTCCCAAATTTTCTACTCGAATTCATTTCGAATATTGTAGAAACACATAAATAAATCACATATTTCTCAATAATTCACACAAATTCACTATTCTTCACATAAATCACACATTAAACATAAAACTTACGAAAATTCATAAATTTCTTTCAATTCTGTGAAATAAATCTTGAATTGTTACAAATATTGGAGAAACATTGTACACGAGTGAGATTGTCCATTTCTCACATTATCAACAAAATTATTCACCGAATAAACCAGATTCAAATAACAGAAATAAAAAAAAATTCTCAAATTTTTCTGATGTACTATTCGAATTCTATTCGAATATTGTAAAAAGACATAAATAAATCACGTATTTCTCAATAATTCACACAAATTCACTATTCTTCACATAAATCACACATTAAACACAAAACTCATGAAAATTCATAAATTTCTTTCAATTCTGTGAAATAAATCTAACAACGCATTTAGTCAAGCTAGTGTAGAGATACGTAACATATGGAAACCGCTTATCAAGCGGGAAAGGACCAACTCCTGCCAAACAGTCATCTCCCGCCAAAACCAATGAAGCGGAAAGAAGAAAGAGAGGATAGGTGAAAGGTGGAATCACTCTCATGACCTATAAATAGTCAGATCTCGGAGTAATAAGTCCAGTTATCACCCGAAGACGATTGTGGATACTAACAATCGAAACGTCGTGACGTAACTTGGTTTGGAATCTTTTTTAATCTTTATTTTTATTTTTCATTTCTGTTAATAATATTTTTATTTTTTCAGCTTTCATTAATATTTCAAATTTTTTTATTTTTTGTAGCTTGTATGTTAATTTCTTGTAGTTTCAGTTTTTTGTATTTAGTAAAATTGTATTTTCGTTTAATCTTTCTATTTTTCAGGGATTTCAAATCAATTTATATTATATTAGACAATGGAAGTCCGAACTTCTTACCATCTGACTTGAAAGAACACTCCCCAAAAAACTAATCGGTGTGAATAGATGTGAGCCACAGTAAACCCTTGCAGATTGCGGTAGAGGGTAGAAGAGGCCCACTCACTGTGCACCTAACCAAACCCTTCGTCCATGGTATCACTACGGACAGTGAATATTACTCACGGTATCTCACACACGGAGTAACTAAATAGACTAACTGCAAATACTTACTGACGACAGACAACGCAGCTACCCCAAAAACAGCCAGACGACTAGACCATTCTCCACTTCCACCTCGCTTAGTAATAATTATCGCAACAAACGGAAACATTACAGAACATACATTCAGACTAGAGACCCCTGCTTGCTTTGGAACAATATTGAACGCCTAACTAGTTGAAAACAAAAAACCGAATGTCACCTAGTGATCGACACTAACGTTCTTTCCAATCCAACGAAAAAAGCAGAAGCCTTCTATAATGATTCAAGGAATACACTCAAACTCAACAACATACATCCACAAGTTACCGACCACCTAGGCAGACATCCCGGACATATCCCTCTCGACCCTAATTACCCTCTCAGATCTCTATTCAACGAGGAAGACCACTGCGGTAGAAATACCACCCCTGAGCGAGACTCAGTCAACCACCAAGTGTAAAAAACCTCCAAGATAACATCGTCCCTGGAAACAGACAAGCACCATTACGATCCCCAAACCCAACAAAGACCATACACCCCTGAGTCCTGAAAACCAGTAGCATTCTAAGTTGCCTAAATAAATTACTCGAATGACTTCTGACTAACAAACTCAACGATTTCCTTCACCATAACAACGTTATCCACACACCAGCATGTTTTCATATCTCAACGTTCCGCCCAGAACGTCCTTATCGAACTTCACATCCACATCAGTCAAAATATCAACTTTTTTTCAGAGACAAAACACAAGCACTACAGGAAAATCCTTAAGGTGCTCTCAGAGCGGTGTCTGTGCAAAAGTAGTGATTCACATTGGATCTGAATCGCTGAAGATTAAATCCATTTGGAGAAACGTTATCAGGAAGTTTATTTCATATTAGAGTTCTTAAGCAGTAAAGTTCGAGGTGTATTCATATTTACATTAATATTTTCTCACTTATATTTTCAATTTTTAATTTTGTTCAATATCTGAAAATACTTTGTTGAACAGTTTTAAAGTATAGTGATCGACGAATCATGGAATAGTGGTTCTGCAAAGAGATATAGAAATGATTTGCTTTTATTATTCTGTTCATCACAAGTGATATATATTTTCCAAGGATGAGTTCATTATTTAGATGTTTTCAACAAAATTCATGTTACTGACGAAAATATATCAGTCACTTCATATTGATATTTTGCAGCAAACTTAACTTGAAAACTCAAGAAGTCGAAGGTGAAAAATATCAAAAAAAGTGATTGGATGGTTAAATATAAATTGATGTCTGATTTTTCGAAAAATTGTTATTCTATTTTTGTTTCTGTTCCACCATTTATATTGAGAATTCCTATGGCAATAACCGAGTTCTCTGGAACGAGGAAAATTGGAGAATCCTCATACTAAGTACGAGAAACAGATTATCTTTTTTTATAAACCATTTTTGGAGATTGCAAAGCTACCTACATATCAAGGTAAAGGCAAATGCAAGCCAGTCCATCATTTAACTGAAGGAAATTTCGGACGCTTCCACCATTTGGATGGGCGCTTGTACAAAAATCAATCACTTTCCATAGAGTACTTTCTACCATTTTTTGTGTTCACTATACCTTTTAAAACATATATGGAGAATAAAAAACTTTTCACAAGCGAAATTTATTGATTTTCTACTAGTAGCGTCTATAACTACAGCATATTAAATACCGACAAGTATATATGTTGTAAGACCAAGTAGCTGAATCAAAAATCAAAAAATAATTCTGTCACACATTCTTCATATTTAGAGTAATCAAAAAACAGAGATTAAATCTACGAATGATACTCAGAGTAGAAATTTCGCCTTCATCCATGCGCGGCTGGATGGAATAACTGTGATAAGATTCAAAATATCAAGAATCCGCAAATATTCTTCCAATTTCAACTTTGAGTATCGATTAATTTATAAATTGTTGTAAATTAATGTTTAGTAGAAATGTTGTTTGGTTGAAGAACAAAAAAGAACACTAAAACACCATCTACCAACGCTAGAAAATTTAGAGCAAAATAACATCGTTCAATGATGTTTGGCTTTAACGTGGGCTTCAAGATTTTTGTAACTGTAATCCGTGAAACCGCAAAGTGTACAGCCGAACTTTTTCTCGGCCATTTTTCCCTTACAAACTCTCCTATGGGCAACAAATATATCCCTCTGGAAGAGTATTCCACACGAGGTGCATCTTAATGTATCAACGGGGGTCTTTAACTCGCTCAAAGCCACTTCACATTTCAATTTCTGTCTGGGCTTTTGTTTTTCTTCTTCAGGAGTCATCTCCAGGAATTTTTGCATTCTACCCGCAGGTGTCATCTTATTGAGAATGATGAATTTGGGTTTTTTTAAGGTAAATGTCTTTTTTTCTTCTACAACTGGTTCAGTATCATTATCAGAGAAGCTCAACTGTTGGCTCAATTCTCGTCTGATTTTCTCTACAACTTTTTTCGCTTTTCCGTCCTTTGACTTCGTCACGTTCCCCAGTTTTGTACCTAAAAGAATCAAAATGTCAGTAAAATATTAACAAATGTTTATGAACCTCTGACATGTTAAGTGAATGATAAGTTTTTTCTCCAAATGTTCACATAATTTCATTATATATTGTCCCTCCTTCTATGCGGCATTTCGCTTATTCAATTCTGAAACAAATGTATTAAGTAAAAGAAAAATTTGAAACCACAATTAAAGTATATCTTTTTCGTCGACTAGAATTGGAGATCCATGCCATATATAAAATAGTCAGGTAAAAAACCTCTTCTGTAACTATTTTAGCGTATTTGTCCCACTTCTATCCGATAAATTTATTTAATTTATTGTTGTCACTCAAATCAACTTGTTGGGTTTATTTGGGAATTTCATCGCACATATTTCACTTTTTATTTACTTAACAAATAAACATTTATTATTGATCAACAGTGAAATATATTTTCCAGCTGTACTATTCGTTAAAATATCACATGAGCGTTTTGCAGTCCAAATATCACTCGTGCAACCAAAAATCATCAAACTTAAATGTAGTAGTAAGGCATGTGTAGTAAAAAGTTAAGTCCCATTTTTTATTAATTATATTTCTTCAAGGTTCAAAATTTTTCACTCTCTGTTCAAAGTACTTTTGGTCCCAAAATAAATTATTAATTCATTTAATATTGTAACAATTTAATGAATCAACCAACGCTTAATTTATTTCCACTATTTGAATTTCTTGTTTAACTGCTCGATTCACTTTCTGAACTGCCCTCTTAGGTCGGAAAGCCGGGCATATATAATGTAACGGTTCTTTCTAGAAATCTGTAGTCGATTCGGTACTCGACTAGGGTTTTACCGGCGGTTGCCGACTGCATTCTTTCGCGGTGATGGTATGT
>WOGP01005532.1:0-13068 GCA_015342065.1 Leptinotarsa undecemlineata | reverse complement strand
GTGGTGGAGTGTCGAATAGAACCACTCACTTTATATCTACCTACCTATTCATCATAAAAGTTTGTGCATCTCCTGAAACTTAACATGCACCAACAGAATACAGTACAACACACGTAATATACGAGGAGCCTTCAAATATTTGATTTTGTGACAAGAGTAAAGTACTCTTGTTTTGAAAAATTTCGGGGAATGTTATTTGAAAAATTTGTTCATCATTGAAAGATACATTGAAAGATTATGGCCATCTAAGTGAAGTTTCTCTCGCTGGATAACAAGAAGTCGATAGACTTTGTAATTCTATCCAAGTTTGGCTAATATTATAAATATGAGTTTTTCTTAGTATCAGCTCAGTTATAATCGTACCTTTGGCTTTGAAATTTCTGGTAAAATATAATTGTAACTGAACTTTCAGTTGCGTAAAATCAAACTATTTACGCAGTAACTTATCGGGGTAAACTAAAAAGTTTGCCCTTCTACACTTGTAAAAAGTTCTCCATTATAATTTTTATATTTATCAAATTGTGGAAGGTAACAAATACTCAAAAAGGGCGATAAAAAACTCATTTTCCTCCACAAAAAATGACTTTCGTTGAATATATAATGGAGAACTTTATACAAGTGTAGTACACAGGCCAACTTTTTAGTTTACCCTGATAAGTTACTGTGTAAAATTCGAAGTATTTTCCACAAAGAAAAATATTATATTTATCAGTAACTTATCGTATTTAACAATTTTGCCTATCATAAACATTGCTAAGAAATAATAAAATACTTATCTGTAAGTTTTGGAGGCCGAAATTTGCCTCCGTTTTCAGAAACGGACAACAAAATTCTAACATATTGGCAGTTATTCCTTTTTGATTATTTATTTCTTTACTTTTTCGACAGATGTCGAAGGAGTTTTGAAATATGAAATTATGTCAATGTTGTTGATTGAAAACTGAAACATTCGATGTAATACAAGGTACTGTCCGATAATCAGTCTGTTGCCATTTCGCACCTATTCAAATTTTTCTTCAAGATGGGTAGCCAAGTACGGTGTATTTCTAAAGAGATGTTCGAAATACAATTCTCTCCAGATATGAGAATATACGCTGATTCTTTTAGCTTACGTCTCTTAGAGTAAGGCTCATTGGTAATCAAGAAAAGAGAAATGAAACTTTCTATGTTTTTTACCACTTTTATTTGTAACTAATGTTACTGCAGTTTCGTCCTATACGAACATTTTCAAACTTACACAATAAAGAGTTTATTGTATGAGTTTGAAATGAAACTTTCTATGTTTTTTACCACTTTTTTTTTAGCTAACATTACTTCAGTTTTGTCCTATACGGACATTTTCAAACTTATACAATAAAGAGTTTATTGTATGAGTTTGGCTACATCCATCAATTCATTGGTAATCATTCTTGTCTTGTTCCATTTTACTCGATGTCCACCGTCTGATTTTTATATGATATCTCGATGTTCATTTTCACCCACTTTCAATTGTTCATTCTTCAGTGTTGTTGAATTTTGTTGTGTGAGTATAGATCTGTGTATTTTTTGTTCTGAAAGTAGTTCTAACATCATACCTATTTCCAATTCGTCTTATTTTTTCAGATAGTCTTGGAATGTAAGGTATAACGTTAGTTGTGGATGTTGAGTCGGTAATTGTTGAGTTGGATGTTGTTGACGAACATAATGTATTCCAAGATAATCCCTTGACGACCTTTATTTTTGTTTAGGTACACCAGAAAAATATTTTCATCTGGATTTAAGAAAGATCTGGAAGATGACGACCTGTACAATGTCACTAGGGACTGTAAATCGAGAAAGTGCGCCGATAAACTGGAACATTCGTTGAAAAATGAGCAAAGGAGATCGAACCCATCTACTTACAGGGCCATATGGCATACTTATGGCATTAAGTATATCAGCTTAGGGATAATTAATTTGACTATGCATTTAGTGCGAGAGTAAGTATTTTTTACTGCCAAAGTTCATTGATGTGGTTGTTCTGTGGATGTTTTCAGGAAAATTTTTTGAAAACTTTTCTATATTTCTCAATAAAAATATCTTTGGTCTTAATCTCATATGTCGACTTGAGTTGAGATACTTTCAGAATTCCTGTGTTCATTTTTATGGATAATTTTCGGAATATTGTATAAAAAAACCTTTGTCTGATCTAGCAGTAATAAAAATAGTCAAGTCGACCAACCATTAGACTTTTTTCCTCGAAATTTTGACAATAAATGATTGAAGATGATAGTCGGTCAAAAAATAAGAATTCAGAGTGTACCTATGAGTTGATCGTAATCATTTCGTCAGATTTATTTCATTGAAGACATTCCACTTGTGGAGACTTGGCCACTGGACGTCTATACCGCATCCGGAACTTCTTTGACTAGTAATGCTGCACCTCACTGTTAAAGCTCTACTAATATCTTAAAGTTTTCCTATCAATTGTTTCCTTTGATTCTATTGTCTTGTCATATTCTTTTTTTCAAAAAATAAGGTAAATTTTCATTTTTCTCAAAAAATATTTCATTTATTCATCAATTTCTATTTCATCACCTCAAAAGTAGCCTCCCTTAGATATAATGCACGTGTGCTAGCATTTTTTCCAATTCCCAAAGCAGTTCTGATATGCATTTTTTGGTATATTCTTGAACTCTCTCAGCGATTTGGTTTTTATCTTCTCAATCGTCGCAAAATGCCGTCCTTTCATAGGTATTTTCAATCTTGGGAACAGGAAAAATTCTCAGAGGGCCAAATCTGGTGCATAACTTCAAGATAATACTCCTTATTGACCATACGCAAGGACTACATAACGGTAATCAAAGAAAACCGTGAGCAAAATCTTGGCATTTGATCAAACTTGTGCTTTTTTGGTCTCTTGGCTCTTCTGGGCTTCTTCTATTGGGACGATTGGGCTTTTGTTTTGATGTCATATACTCATCATTCGTCACTAATTATCACCCTGTGAAGCTCAATACTTGAGCGATGCACATGCGACGGTTTTTTTGGTCAAAACTCGGCAACTATGGAACACATTACGCGAAATATGAATATTAACTTAATTTTTTGAACAGACCTCGTATGTAATGAATGACAAAATACTCTCTCTAGTAGCTACCAGGGCCGTAATAAAGGGTGACTGACTTCAAAGAAGCAACATATAAACATTTTTCAGTTATTTGGAACCAGAAGCCATATCAAAACTGGTTGCGTATTTTAAACCAGGCCAAACCAAAATGACGTTTAATGATGCTTTATTGTACGCTGGAATAATGTTGGGTCTGAAGCTCTTGCATACTTTCTACAAAAACAACTACGTAATATTCTTGTCTCAAATGGCGTTGCAGATGAGAACGGCGTTCAGTTCTGTCATTTATAGAAAAGTGTTGAGGCTGAGTCCAAAAGCATTAGAAAATACGGGTTTGGGTGAGTAATTATTACATTCAACAACCTGAATAGGTATTCTATCAGTGTTGTTACTACACTGATATTACTTAGATAAAAGATTTGATTTCTTGTTTTTGACGGTTAAACTCAAGAACTACTTAAATTATTTTAAAAATTAGTTCACCTGTGAAAATCTTATCTCAGAAAGATGTGTAGATCATGCACATGAGTTTCTTATAGATACAAATTGAAAGAAAAACTCTTTCGAAACAATTGCTTTCAAACATACGAACATTGAAATATACGAAAATTACATTTTCCGTTTCTGTGTGTACGTAACGTAACGTAACGTAATATATGAAAAGGTACTAAGATACATTTTCACTTACATTTCAATTCTCGTTTTATCATGTGTGTAATATTCCTGTTGATTATATCTTCAAATTTCATAGCTACTTATTGTTTGGAGTAGAAAATGAATAGAAAAAAATGATTTTTGTTCAATTCATTGTTCATATGTTTCGAATGGACTTTTTTCAGTTTGTTGAGAGTTTCCCAAATTTTTGTAAAAAGATAGAGAATTAGAAAGCCAAAAACCTGTTCATCACCAAAAACTGATCTTGCCTGATTTGATGAAATTGATTATTCTAAGATCGAAACTTTCTATATTTGAAATAAATCACTTCATTTTCCTATTCAACATCAATCCTACTTTTACCGAATAGAAATAGAATCCGAGTTCGTCAAAAAACTGGCATTTCGAGTACCTCAGGATAACCTTAAGCCTAAAAAACACCCCCTCAACATTTCAACTGGTAACTGGTAATGTTCTGTGACCTCCAAAACAGTTCTATTATATAAATTATAGTATAAGCTTCAAAAATGTTTTCAAGTTGAGACCTTCTCGTCACGAATACGCATCTATGAGATTGACAGACAATGGAGGGACGGTAGTGAATTGGTTTGCGTCAATTGTTCGTTCTACTCATTTGATCGACTTCTATTTGGAATTGTGATTCGAGTCCGATGGCACAACGATCGATACCAACTTAGTGTCGTCTAATCCATGCTAGAGATCACACGTTAAAAAATGAAACCACAGTAATCTTCAGCACGTACGAGGGATGTCGTTTATGGAAGGGTGATAACTGATTACCGTAAAAACAGATTTAAATAGAATGTCAATAATAAATAAGGTGGCCCGTTGTAAAGCTAAGCTTCGACATTGACTGCTGAATGAGACTTATCTCTGCAGTTTTCACTGTTGGCTCAACTATTTGGTGTCGAAGTTCAACTTTGCAGCTACCACTTTCGGAAGCCTCACTGATCATTGACATTCGTCATTTGAAATTTCTGTACCTCCCATAGACGGCGTCGTGGTATGGGAAGATGCCCTCACCTTTCCTCACTTAGGTCTGTCTATTTAGACCAGCAATGCATTCATAGTTCAGGCTCGCATCAATGATGAGATTCAAGGCGGGTCGAAACGTCGCTGTATGGTATTGGATTATGAATGTTTTTTCTGGGCTCTATTAGACAGTGACGGAATATGACCCAATTTTCGAAAATTTGAGACAGTCCATAGGATATCATAGAAGATTCATAATAATTGGCAAAATCAACAAAATATTTCAATACATTTAGCATTCAGCAATTTCTCTTCCATTCATTCATTCATGGAAACGTCACCCTCATTCGTTCATCTACAGTTCAGAGCGTATTTCTAATTGATTTGTACTCTGTCAAATACATCAGAGGAAAGATTTTCTGCTATTTTTGTTATTGTCGGAAGGTTTCATGTTGAACATTTGTTATCAATATTTAATGTCTTTCCAATACCTTTCAGGAAATGTTGTAAATGTGATTACCAAGGATGTCTCACAATTTGGAGGCGCCGTTTGGTTATTCAATGATCTTTGGACGGCGGTGATTCAGATGATTTTTGTCTCGTACCTCATATACAAGAAAATTGGTATCTCCTCTCTTGTAGGAATATCTATGTTGTTATCACTAATACCTCTACAAAGTGAGTATTTATGATTAATGAATATTGAGGTTTGAATCAGATATGTTATTTTCAATTTGATTTCATGAATTAAATGAAAGTCGTTCATTTTGAAATCAATTGAAAGGTTTTCTGTGTGATATAAAATTCCCCTAATTGATTTCTTCAATTTTTCAGTTTACATTTCGTCAATCTTGAAGAAAATCAGACTTAAAATAAACAAGAAAACGGATGAGAGATTACAAAAAACTCAAGAGGCTTTGTCTACGATCAGAACTATCAAAATGTACACATGGGAGAAAATCTTCGGGCGTAATATTGAAGAATCTAGAAAGTAAGTGATAGAGGGTTTTACTGTTGATTTTCGATAACCAAATCCTGCACTGAAGTTCTCAATTTCTGTTTTCGAGTCACTATTGGCAAAAATTTCATACAGGGTGCTCCAAATTATGTCGGCACCATTGCCAATTCCGTTATTATTTGTGGTACGAATTCGGTTGAATGGACAAATTAGTAGTATTTCCGTTAGAAAATGGAAATTCACCGATAACATTTTGAGGTCTTCAGGCATGAATTTTTCCCTTGATGAGTGTGAAGTTATTGAGGCACATACACTTTTGCTTGGAGAAGAAAGTTTTCCCAAGTATATGGAAGCAGTATATCGTGGTACCAATACCCGAAATTGAAGAACCTAAGGAATTCAAAGACTTGCGGTCCTATAAGTCTTCTTCCACTTCTTTCTAAAATTTTGGAAAAGGCTATTGCTCAACAGTTGAGAAACCACAACGTACTTCCAATTATGCAATCTGGTTTCAGACCAAACTGTAGCTGTGGTACAACTTTATTGAACATATTAGATGATACCGTCACAGCATCGGATAAAGACGAAATCTATTGATCTACTTCTGCAAAGCTTTGAAATTTTTCGATTCATATCTTTCACATAGACAACAAATTGTTAAAGTAGAGAAGCACGTGTCAGATTTCAAGAATACTTCTTCAGGTGTCCCACAGGGTTCAATCCTTGGACCTATCCTCTACATAATTTACAACTCCCATTTGACAACCAGTTTGAAAAAACCCGAATATCATATGTATGCCGATGATACACAGGTGCATTATTCTTTTACTCGTAACAGCAAAGCGAAAATATCATTAATGAGGATTTGAATCAATTCGTTAATATATCGAAAAACATGCCTTGGAAGTTAATAATTTCAAATGCTCTGTGATTGTATTTGGAAGGAAAGTCACAAGGTCAAAACTTAGCGATCTGATCATAAAATTGATGACACTGTTTTACCGGTTGTAAATCAGGTTAAAAATCTAGGAGCTTTTATCGATGATTTTGAAATTCGAGAGTAGAGAGGACATCATTCGACCAAGGACTCCAATAATCAGAACAACCATCTTGACAGAGTAATCTGGATAGAGTCTGCGGAGTCCGAAGAGAAAATCTCGATATTTTATCCGTTTTTTTCTCCTCTTTTCTGACGATATTCATCTCGCCAGTAGCTGAAAACTCCACGACATAATTGTTTTGCTCTGATGGTCGAGAAGTACTAAATCAGACTTATTAGCTTGTATGAACCTGAGGGTGGGAAACGAATAGTTTCTATCAATTCGGCACTTCTCATTCCCCACAACGGATTCAATATTCCCCTGAGCGTAGGGCAACACTGGTGTCTCGTCAATACCGAAAGAGTGAAGAAGATGGTAATGTATCACTCCTAGGGCCGCGTTATGTCGATGGATATAGGCTGAGACCGCTTATGCTGGACATGCTCATAGCAAGTGCATTAGGGCCACGGGCGCCTCGCGGCAGGCCCTGCACCTTGTGTCAGGAACCTCTATACTCATCACGCGACTGCGGTAGACTAAGGTGTTGAAGACACCATCCTGGCAAGCCATGATGAACCCCACAGTTTCCGACTTCAGCCCACTCGACCTGAGGAAAGCGAAGGTCAGGCGCTTTGATAAGCCAAGGTTTCCAATGTTATTGAAGAAGACCCCATGCTAACCTTGTTTTATTATTATTATTAATCTGTTTAAATGTAGTCGAAACCATTTTTTCGATGGCTTTTTGAAATTTGATGAATATACAACGAACAAAATGATTATAGAACTCTAGTCACTCCCGAAAGACCACCTTTTGGGCTATGTTTGTGGATATCTTTTGAGAAAACGTACAAATTTTGCCACGGCGGTTAGTACCACAGTGCATGAAACAATTTTTTTTTTGAATTTTTTGTTAGTAATATTTTTTAATTTTTAGCTTTTATTATTATTTTTTTTATTTTTAATGTTTTTAATTTATTTTTTTGGTCGTTGCTTGTATGTTGCTTGCATGTTATTTCTTTGTTATTTCAGTTTTTTGTTTAATAAAATTGTTATTTTCGGGTAATCTTTTTAATTTTTTTTCAGAGAGGATTTCGAATCAATTTATATTATTTTAGACAATGGAAGTCCGAACTGATTAAATACACCACAAAACATTTTCAACCACCTTCAAACAAACGGATTTGGTAATCCCTCTACTAGCTTCAAGTTATTCGCTGTTGTAATTTTTGCACAAGTAGACCTGATTCAACACTTTGTATGTGGCAATGAACTCCTTCAGCATCCTCACAAGCGGTTAGGAATATTTAGAGTATTACATTAGTTTGAATCCACTTACATACATCCATTACTGACCTGATTTTATTAGAAATTATTAATAAAGATTCACAGTGATTATGAATTTCGGGTATGTATATTACAGGTACTACATGAATCCATACTAACCAAGTGTCTTCAGTTCAGGAGCCCAGCTTTCTTACCCTTTCACTGATTTTCGTCAGAAGGACAAATGGATTCATGACTAAGGACATGTTGGCGGTACGAAAAGTCCTCAGGCATATTAGTACCGCCCTTAAGGTAATTCATACTAACGAGATTATCTACTAGATCTATTATCGATTGTAATGCAGACCTACTGTCACCGTGAGTTCCATTAATAGAGTGCTATATACAAGTTCTTTATATTTCAATATTTCATCTAATCTGTCCATTTTCTCATTTTTCTGCTCAGTAAGATAAACTGTCAAAACCGTCAACAATCATAGAGTTGTTTTTCTTTTTCTATGTCTGAAAAAACAGTTACTTTGTGTCTCTACGCTCCAGCTCAAAAAATGTCCTATACCCAGCAGCATAATATTATAAAAAAAGAAACGGTGGTTCCTCAGTGCGACTCTGTACAAGCAGCCTTGTCTGAGAGATCACAGGCACTATGAATGATGATGTTTCGGAGCGTTCTGTTGCTAGGATGGGTTTGAGGTTTCAAGTTTGATTGGGAGGTTTTAAATCTTGACCCAAATAAGTTGGAAGTGTCTAAAATACATTTCATTATTTGAATATGATATGTGGGTTGAAGTTATAAAAAAAGGCTTCAGAGACGGCTCAAAAGGTGGTAAGTTCATACATTATGAGCTATAAATCGATATCAAATAAATTTTGGACTTTATGCTTTAACGGACTTTCGATTAATTTGTTCATAACTAACAAATAGGAAAAATTGAACTGAAGTTTTCTTCGATAACGATTCTGCGTGGACTTTTGTAGAGGCTAAGAAGTAATATAATTAGGTACTTGTTTCCTGGAATATATTCTCAAATTCGGTTGTATTACAGTGGTTGATTATTTGAAGTGATATATATTTATTATTCAATGTACATTTCATTTCAATAAAAAAATCGTAATGAAGTGCTAGTAACCCTTTGAGTGGTCAATTATTACACAATAAACATCATCTTCACGAGCTACCCATGTGGCGAGAGCAAGAATGAGATTTGTCTCGACCGCGGTGATCGCCCCAGGGGGTCGTTCCCCCGGTATGGGGACGAGCTCCCCGCAGTTTATGGCTCATGTAATTGCTATAACCCTCATAACTTCACTGATTCACTTCTATTAGCCAACTTCCCAGCACCTGATTTGAGGTTCAGCACGATTTATTAAATAGGAAGTTTTTTGTGATTGAAAAAATCACTTATTATTTTTTACGATTGTAGAAGTTTTTCCCAAGGTCTAACTAATGAAGGAGTAACAATTGAAATCGGTTGGAAAATTAATGTTTCAAGAAAGTGCTATATATCTCAAAAATGTTTGGTATAATGATATAAAAACTTCGAATAGAAAAATGAAAAGAATTGAAACAGCTACTTTTATATGAACATTTAATTTTACGAAAATCTCTTTTTCATATTCAGCTGAAGTTCGGTACATAGGTGCTTAGAGAAAAGATGTGCAAATAGTACAAACTGGGGACCCTCGTGGGTGTAAAAGGGATGCGTTTACATGTGAAATTTTTTATGTAAGTTCGCTTTATGACATTCCTAATATTCTTTTGCAGAAAAATTAGGTTACCAAAAGCGAAGTAACTCTCAAATACAACAATGCTCATTCCCTTTACTTCATACCTGCCGCAGAGTATGATATACTAGTCTGTGTCATTAACCCACCGGTGACGACGAAATAATTACGAATATACTGAAAAAATGCATAAATTTTATTGCTGAACCTCTTACCTTATTACGGTACAATTAAGTTTTATTATAAATTAAACGTATTATTTATACTTTTAAATAACCTCATTGAGATGAGTTGTGTAAGCTTTTACGTGACGGCACATATTACCATATATTAGCGAATTTTATTAACTGTATTATGGTAATCTAGTAGTTGAAGTGAGAAATTGTCAAACAGAGGGTTCACTGTATTTCTTTTTTATTAATGTAATAAACTTCCTTAGTCATTGCAAATAGAATTATTACTTTTGTTAGAAGTTAAATATTTTAATAGTGGGCTTCCCCAATAACTGGGCAGTTTACCTGTTTTTAACTGGTGGTGGCAAAAATTGGTGGCGCTTTCCCATTGAGTCAAAAATCTTTTTTTGTCTTAAATTAGTTGCACTCACGACTTAGTACAAACCACTGACCTAGTCGGGCATGTTAGTGGTGTTTTGATTTTCGGCAACCCTATTGTAATTTAATTATCTCGTTCAAAAACATCGCGTAGCAACCTACTTGATCAATTGCTCCTTGGAAAAGGGGATTTTTCCTGAGTGCATGTAGATTTCAAAAACTGTGCCAATTCATAAGAAAGAAAATGACAGTAGCATACAGAATTTCAGACCACTTTTCCTCATTAGCCCATTCTCAAAAGTATATGAAAAATATGTTTCAAGTCTGATGACAACTTTTTTTAATAAATAGGGTCTTCCTAATGTGAACCACTTTGGTTTTCGCAAGGGATTCTTCTCAAGTCAAGTGATTACATAGTTCCTCAATAACGTGTGCAGGGAGTTGGATGAAGGTAAAAAGTCGGTAGGATTTTCATAGACTCAAGTGAGACGTTTGATCTGGTAGATCACAAAGTTTTCCTAACCCAGCTTGAAATATATGGAATCAGAGGAATGAACCCACAAATGGTTTGTAAGTTACTTAGAGTCTAGATACTACTATATAGAGGTTAGCAGAAATAAATCAGAATCTAATAATTGTTTCCTCGGAGTTCCTCAGGGTTCTATATTAGGTCCACTCTTATATATAATATATGTAAATGATTTTATAGTGATCAGTTCATTATATATGCTGATGACACATCTTTATTGATAACTCAGAAAAACAATAAAGTCACAATTAATAAAGCATCTGATGAAATAAAAAGAACCCAAAAGTGGTTCTCCAGACAATGATCTCTTGTTAAATGAAAGAAAAACTGTGGTTTTACGTTTTAATCATTCAAGAAACACTTCAGATCACAGTTTACTAGTAACGTCAATTAATGGAACAAGAGGAGAAAAAATGTTTGGGTTTGAAGTTAAAAAAATATTTCAAATGGAACAAGCATATTGATACAATTTGTGAAAAGATATTCTCAATATCTTATTGTATTCAACAACTACGCTGGAATGTAAATAGATCACTCTTATTAATGTACTACTATGCATACTTTCATTGTAACATTACCTATGGTATTATAGCTTGGGGAGCATTTAGTGATTGTTCCAGAATACTCAAAATTCAAAAAAGAATCATAGGGAATTTAGCAGGAGTTACTAGAAGGATAAGTTGCAAACTTATCTTCCAAAATCTCAGAATATTGACTGTTACAAGTATATACATTTATGGGATATTAAAATATGTAAAATCGCACTTCACCAGTTTTCTTACTCTTAATGGGAATAAGAATTATAATAGTAGTCAAATTGTTAAAACGACTAATTATTCTGAGGAAGGAAAAATAAACTGTGGAGTTCCACATGGCTCAGTCCTAGGTCCACTATTATTTCTTTTGTATATAAATGATCTGACATCTATAGATATTAAAGGAGAGTTCACACTATTTGCTGACGACACTACAATTTTATGGCATGATCAAAATCCCTTTGAACTTGAAACAGTAATAAATGATGATAGTAGCAATTTAAAAAGATGGTGTGACGCAAATCGTCTCAGTACGAACGTACTTTGCTTCAAATCTTTCATCACCAATTCATAAATTGACAATATCTTTGTTGAGAATAAACCATCAACCAAATTTCTGGGACTATCCATTGACACTGATTTGAAATTTGAAGACCATATCAAGAGTCCCTAATCAATGTTATCCTCAGGGTCTTATGCTGTGAGGCTAACATCTTATGAGTTTGAATTTGCTGCTGCTAAAGTAACATATTACTCTCTCATAGAATCTCATCAACGATATGGAATTCGTTTCTGGGGTGCATGTACAGTGGCAACACTGCAATTAATTTCAGTTATACAGAAAAGAGTACGTTTTCTATGTAAAGCAAAACCACGAGATTCTTACAGGCCACTGTTTGAGTAAAAGAAAATTCTCACTGTAATATCTACTTTTAATATTGAAACTATATGTTTCATAGCAAAACATCAAGATCGATTTTCAATTAACACAAACGCCACTCGACAAAGAATGTATATTATTTTATAGTGTATAGTTTTCGAGAACATTACTCGAATAATTATAACTTGACAAGTAGCGATAGCTACTATGTGAGAATTTGTTTCTCGAATTATTTTAACAAAGCTTTGTCAATAAAATATTAATCTTCAGACAATAAAGCATATTTTGACTTTAAATTTGACTAGAAATTCCCTACAGTTGGAAGTGCCAACACACTGATTGGTTGTATCTGTAATTGTACAATAAACTCCCGAGTACAATAAAAAATCTGGCTTTAAACCAGTATAACTATCGAATCAAAGAGTTGCTCTTGGATAAATCCTATTATTCTTTCAACGAGTATGTGTATGATAACTTATGACCATTATGACATGTGTAACATTGTAGGAAATTTTTAATAACGATGCTGTTACATAAAAAACAGATTATTTTTGGTTTTGACCATTATATAGTATGTACATGTCCAACAATTTAGGGCGATTTTGATAACGATGCTGTTGCATAAATAGCAGATTATTTTAGGTTTTGACTATTATATAGGGGGATTCAAAAGTACTTTGACAAACTTCAGGAGGTGATTCCTCACAATATTCCAATATGAATTGTCTAAATAAAGAAATGTCCGGAAACGCTTCGTTTCCAAGATACAGGATGTTGAAGTTTTATTTTTATTTTCGTTTTTTTCAAATAACTTTTGAAATACTGAACTTAAT
>WOGP01005531.1:0-13070 GCA_015342065.1 Leptinotarsa undecemlineata | reverse complement strand
CTAAACGAATATCATAGACAAGGAGGAACACTGGTTAAGGAGGAAATTCAAAGAAGCCGCATATATGTCCTTAATAATTTTTGGCCATGAAACTGAAATTAGACATTTCAATTTAAACTTGTTGAATCAATGCAAAAAAGGTTTCAAAATTTTGCCCGTTTTTATGTCATGTGTTTATGTAACTTCATATCTCAATGAATAGTCATTCTACTGGGTCAGGTATATTCTGATCGATAGAGAATTGTGTACTCTAATTTAAATTTGTTGCCTCTTTCCAGCTTGTTACTCATTTTCTCTAAGAATTTGAATTGAAACAAAGCACTGCCGAAAAATGATTCAAGCATGTGCAATGAACGCACTGTTAGACGTTAATTTGCGAAATTTCGTTCCGGAGATATTAGTCTCAAAGTGGTCGACCTACAGTAGTACAGGACGAGGATTTGTGGATCCTGGTGGAGACTGACCAATCAAAAATGGTGCGTGGGATCGCAGAAGAATCGGTCGTCAACTCCCATGCGATTTTTGATGAAACATACTGGAAAGGTCACTAAGCTCAAAAGTGGTGTCCCACAATTTGCACCCTTGACAGGAATTGTCACGTGAGATAAAAAGTCAATCATCTACGCAACAGAAGACGTTCTGGGACAGTGATTGGATATAGATGAGCCACCCAGGCACAATGATTTCACGTATTAGGAAGCGCACGTTGAAAGCTAAAACCTCGTGAATCTTCAGCTTGCAAAAAATTCGACTACAGATGGTTGTCTTTCGTAGGAAAACAAAAGCTGGTTAACGAAAAAACATTTTTTAAACAGTTATTCATATATGTATATACTATACATGGACAATAATACGTTGGAAAAAATCCCACCAATTTGTTTTTCAGTAATTCATTCTTATGATGAGTAAGAAATTTTTACAATTTGAAAATTAACATGAAAATCGTGATACATTTTAAACAGAAGTCATATTTGTTCACTTCTTGAGTCTATGGTTGAAAGTCTGTAAGAGTATGTTGATTCTTACTTTTTTTTATGAACAATTTAAAGTATTTTTGGAAAAGAAACTTTTTGGCTTTCTACTACTCCATCTTGATACAAAAAAAAGAGGATACAGGAATCTTCCAAAGAAAGGAAGATTCCTTTATCCTCTTTTTTTTTTCAAGATGGAGTAGTAGAAAGCCACAAACTTTCTTTCCTAAAAATTAATCACTCCTAAAAAATATAACCCCTTCAATTTAAAGTAATAATGAATGAAAAAATCAAATTAAGGTATATTTTTTTTTTTCGAATAATCCGATTCATTTTCTTATCACGGAATACTGCGTGAATATACGTTTTTAACTCCCATTGTTTAAAAAATCCTAGCAAACAAATGCGATACTGATAACTTTTTTTCTCGGAAATTCAATCATTGAATTTTTCCAATTTCACAAAAACGCAAATGTCGATTACTAATTAACAATAAATATTGTTATTAAGGAATAGTTTTTTGAAAGCATTATTAATATCGCTCTTTCATTTCATATTTTTGACATTTCTGTTCATTCAAACAACAAATTAATTTTCGCGCAATATATTTTATTTAATAGTAAAAAAAATCCAAAAATAACTATGTATGTTTTTGTTGTAAACAATCAGTTCAACTATTTTTCATAGAAAAAAATAAAAAACAGAAACTTCCATGTTTATTTTTGTATTTTTTTTTGTACCGTTGAAAAAAATAGTAAGGTGAAGAATCATTTGTTTATAATCATTTCAAGAATATAACAATTGATTTTTTTTAAACTGGACCTTGATATCGAAATTTATTATTAATTAACACAAATGTATTACTGAGCAACAAGAATAAATGAATTTTTTTCTTGAAAAATTATATCATTGTCGAATGATTCAATTCGCAAAAGAAATCAGTAAATAATTTTCACATTTTTTCTTGTATGAAATTGTTCATGAAAAAAATTTGATAATCAAAATATTGTTAATAATTTCAACAGGTTCTTTAGCAAAGTATTTGAACAACAGACCTAAGAAGGTAAAAAATTGAGGACTTTAGTTGAAAGATTCTTGTGGTTTTTATATAAATTTCCAAATTTTAAAAATTCATTTATGTAACTGAATGATAACTAATGTATTTCATTATTTGATATTTATATTTCATGAATCAAACATATCTATATTTTTAGAAAAGGAAACGAATCGTACAACGTACTCGAGATCGACTACTAGTTTTTGGTTCTAGTTTCGTCCGTTCCCTGGTGTTGGGACTTTTTAAGGATTTTTTTCATGTCTCCGATATTTGCAATAGTTCTTGCAATAGGTTGCAAAAACCTATAATAAATTTTAACTTTTCACTTATTTGTTGATAACGTTAATTTTTTTTTTCGGAACTTCACATTTATTCAAAAAGTTTCTAGGAATCATCTCGAATCAAATGACGCCCTAGGCAGTACAATCATAATTTTCGGTAAAGATAGACAGTAACTCGCTGAAAAGGAACGTGTTGCTTAGACTTATAGTTATTATATTTTATATAACGAAATATTAGCAATTAACTTTTTAAGGGTAAAAAATGGTGTATCTCGATTTCCGGCAAAACTATGGAAAAAAGTTGAATGGTAAAGTTGTAGGTAATTAAAAGATCTACAACTTTTGTATTCACAATTTTTTCACATAACCTCAAAATTTTTTTGTGAAAATTTCAAATAACTGAGTCTTGAATCTTAAAAAAATTTCTACGAAATTTGGTGAAAACTTACCTTCTGATGTCCCAAATACACTGTAATTTATTGGATTTAAAATATTTATTTTTTCACTTTATTTTGACTTAATATCATAAAAGCACCCTTATTTTTTTTTTGAAAATTTTCACGTCAAAATATCAGCTTTTTAGAAAAATCGGTGTGCTTTTTGTTCCTTGAAATCTCTACTTTCTGATGATGTAAAAAAATATATTACTGTCGTAGATGTTCTCATAAAATGCAAAAAATCGAACAAAAAAATCGAATTCGATTTTTTTTATAATCAATATGTACAATTTAGGGCTATTTATTAAAACTTACACTTCAATTACTCAAAAACGTAAGATTCTATCTTACATTGATAAACGAAAACATTGCAAATCGAAAAAAAATATTTTCGAATTCGAGATTTTTCTTGATTTTTTGCATTTTCTGAGAACATTTACCATAGTAATGCATATTTTTTTGCGCCATCAGAAAGTAGGGATTTCAATGAACAAAAAGCACATCAACTTTTTGAAAAAAATCTCACTTGCCGAACTCAGATCGCCCAAAATATATTTTTCCTTTCATTTTATCATATTCCCCGTCTTTTCTAATGTGTTTCATCTTACTATTATCTCTTTGGTTTCAAAAATTATCAACCCTGGTCAAAATTCAGATTCATCTTGCACGTGCTTCTAATATAGAGAACTAGAAGCCCGTTTCCTAATCTAGATCTAGGCGATCCATTGCTATCTGCGTCTGCACAAATAATAATTGTTTTGTTCTCGTCAATAAAAAATAATAGAGAAATTCCCGAACGACTATTCCGAAAACTCGAAAAACACCGGCACTACTAACTAGCATTGATTCCAATAAATACGAAAGAGGGAATCGAATTACTCCCAATATAAGCTCAACTTTCCCTTTCGCCGAACGAAATTCCATATAAATACCGCAAAACTTCCATAAAACCCGCCGAAAAGTTTCGCCGGCAATAAAATGCTGATGACGCCGATATGATCAAAGTTCGAAACGGGCGCGGAATGAAAGAAACGAACGGTCGATGAAAGAAAAAGGCGAAAGCTATTCCCGTCCAATTTCATCAAGATGCTGAAAGCGCTAAATTTCGGACGTCCTCTGGGTCGCACAGACAGCTTTATTAAACAGAATAGCATCGTCAATGTGTCAGTACCGTAACGTAATCAAATTTGGGACTGGCAGTAGCTGAGAACATTACGTTACGGAATATTAAATTGAAATTCACAGGCAGCGTTGGGACACCTATAGGAGGCCAAACGACTTGATACTAGGTGTCAGAAATTTGAAAGCATCATACAAGCTCGTTTTTTTTCGTATCCGGTTATACTTTGGGAATATTTCATGTCAATTCTATCAGGAAGGGTTCAACATTAACGATTCGGTTTACAACAGACAAATTGAACAGGAAATACATACCTGAAATGCCTCTCGGGACTTTCTATTGAAAAACTCAAATTTTTTTCATCCCTTTCTCAGTTGCAGTCGCGGAAACGTTGAAACTGTCAACCTTGCACAACCTCTTCTCATTCCAAGCCAAGTGAAACCACTCCCCGCTAGTATTTTGTGCAATGATAAAGACACGTAAACCGGAGTCTACAACAGCTGAGGAAAATTGACCTAGAGTAGGAGGGGACCACCACACTAGTGTCAAATAGCGTACTACGTAACAACTCACCTGTCAATATTATTTAATTCCCGTTACCAAATTTCAGTTCCCTAGGGAACAAAGTTGCGTCTCAGCGTTCCTATTCAGTTGTTCTTACATGGATTGTTTGTAACTTTTGACTGCAAAGTGTGGTAACTTGCATTCATATCTTTCGGATATAACTCAATGTTCACCGTGGAATTAGTCGGGAAAGTAGTTATTTCCCGTCAGACATTTACCAGATCCTAGTGTATAGAAACTTGGGAGATATAAATGTATCTCTTCTCGATATGTCGTCAGACATACTTCAGTCACATTACATTAACGTGATTTATCAAATTATTGCAGTCTTTTGTTGGGAGCTTTAGGGCTATCACAAAAGAGACAGTGAATGATCGGAAGACTGAAATATTTTGAAAATGTTTCAGTTCAATGAATAATTCACTATTATTTTTTCATATGTATTTTCTCTATTTTGATTACAACGTCTGAGGGTTGGTTAATTTTTGATTTCATCGTAATATATTTTTAAACAGCTGATTTATATATATTATATTTATTTGAAAATTCAATGTGGAAGTACTGATAACAAACCATATTTGTATTCCTAATTGCATGGATAGAAGAGATTTTTGAAAATATTTCGATTAAGAACATTATTAGTGTCACCATTTTCATTCGATTTTCAAGGCCGACGATTTCTGGAATGCCTTTTTGTCGTTTCTCGGAACATTTTGAGTTTTTCTCTCCGATGACTGGGTATTACGATTGCGTAAAGCGTATTTATGTTGATTCATGTACAGCTTGTCAAATCTAGGAAGAGAAATCTTTCTCTCCCTCACTCTCACTGTCTACTAATGAACGCAGATCTAGTGAGTGGGGTCATAACGAAATTAAGAAACCTCTTCCTACATTTGACAAACTGTAGTCTGTGGTGTTATTACATGTACCTGGATTAGGTAAACTGTCAATAACGTTTGTTGAATCTGCTGTCATGATGTTGATTATTCTTGAACTTCTTAGAATGGGATGCCATATTCGGTTGAGGTTCGCAGTTTCTTCCTATCTGTTATTCGTGTATTTGTGGATCTCTATTGCCTCCCGTACCAGTCGGCTATGGGAAGTTTCGTGTTTTCTAACAGAATCCTGTGGTTTTTTCCACTGGATTCGTGTTCCGCCACAGACGACTTATTCGTTTGGCCAAGTCTGCAATTTCTCTCATGATGCTTTTCAGCCTTTTTCCCATAAATCTTTTGGTGGTTACGATGTATACCTTCCCACAAGTGCACGGTATGCGACAGGCCCCTGCTGCTGATAGTGAATCTTTTTTGTCTTTAGTCGACCTAATGCTTTGATGTATCTTCTTGGTGGGTTTGAAAATTGTGTCAATGTTGTGTTTCCTCCTGAGTTTTCCGATTCTGTCTGTGACTCTGAGGATATAAGGCATATACGCAGGTACAAGGTCACTTGACATCGATACAGTGTATCTGAGATCAACAAGGCCAATAAACTGAAGATTTCCACGGTTCAAAACGGGGAGGAAGCTCAGATGGTTGTACGTGCCTGTATAGAGTCACAGACAGAATTGAAAAACACAATATTGAAACGGTTTTCAAACTCATTAAGAAGACACAACAAAGCCTCAGGTCCGTTAAAGACCTGAGGCTTTGTTGTATCCCACTATTAGCAGCAGGGGTATATCGCATACCGTGGAAAGGTATACATCGGCACCACCAAAATATCCATGAGAACAAGGCTGAAGGAGTATGAAAGAAACTGCAGAATAGGCCAAACGGACATGTCAGCTGTAGCAAAAAACGTCCCCACTGAAGAAAATCACAGAATTCTGTTTGAAAACACGAAACTCATTGCCCCTAAATTGATCCACAAACACACTGATAATTTCAACAGAAAAGAAAAAGTAAACCTCAAACGAAAACGGAATATATTCTAAGAAGTTCAATCATGACGGCAGGATCAACGAACTTTATTGACAATTTAACTAATCGAGGTAACAAATAGTAACACTGACTTAACCATATAATATTTCCTTGACTGTTCTAAAATTTCCGCACAATTTTTTTTGGAAAACGAATATTGTTATCATCGTTTAGGCCTTCTTTTGATAGAATTGACAATATCTTCCAAATGTATCTCTTTCAAAAATAAACGGATATGAAAGTTTTAACGACTACCTATAAAATCAAGTTCGAAAGTTGTATCCGCAATTAAGATGAAATATAATTTCGATGAAACAGGCAATCACTTTTTCCGTCCCAATTCGGTACAAATGTTCTATTAATAACTTACCGTCATGGTTCAAGTCCCAAGTCGTCTTCGGATGTTTCTGAAAAATTTGCCCCTAACAATGAAAAATGTTGCAATATCTATTTTCCAAATTTTCAACAGTTCAACACAAAAATTTCAATATGAATATAATATAATTTCCTGAAATCGCAGCTGAATTTGTTTTCAGAGTGATTATTAAATAGAAACACTTGGAAAAACAAGGTTTATCGTTACAATATTTTGTATAGAGGACATAATCACAAGCAAATACATATTTACTCAATGTTGAAGTAACTTACTAAAAGAAAAGAATATAAGTCTTAGAATTTTCCATACACGATGAGGTGGTATGAATTTTTAATTCTGAAGGCGAGTATCTAATAATTTCTACGAAAAAAAAATCCCGGTTTTAAAAAACAGATATCTGGTCTAACGATATCGAAATTGATGAAACATTGATATGTTGTATGGAAAAAACATCAAAAACAGATACTTTCAGAAAGTTCATTAACAATTCAAAAACAAATTCAACATAATATAGTTGAAGATCTGTCAGTCTTAATTTACATACGCATTACGTGATTGTGCTTGAATAATTTGGTCCGAGCAGTATTTATTAATTCTGTTCTTGTTTAAAATCACTACTCTGAATCAATAATTTCAATGTGCATAAGAGCTACAAGACCGTCAAAAAATTTAAATCTCAGTGAACTCATTAATCGACAGTGAATGGAAAAATAATGAGAAATTGAAGATTCAATTGATATTTTTATTGGCGATAGTGAATAAATTGCATATCAACTGAAACGTTTGTTTCGTACGAATACGGAAAGTCTTTTTTTGTTGATTTGAATCAGAATGAAAAGATGAAGTTGTGATTTTACAAGTTTTTCTACTACACTAGATTTAGATAACCAGTAAATCTAAAACATTCAAAGTATGATGGAATTTGGAATATACACAATATTAGGACAACAACATCAGAGCTGAGTAAAAATGCAAATAAATTCTTGTTTCAAGTTCCAAAATACTGGTTACTTGATAGAAATAAGCAAAAAAACCTTAAAATCGAGGTTGACAAGCTGGTTCAAGGTAGTAGATCCACAATAAAGATTTTTTGTTTGTAATGTTCATCAAGACCGATATTTTTAACGATCAAACATTTGAATTTCTCTTCCAATTTTGCCATAACAGTTAACTTCAAGTCTGACAAATGGTTAGCTTAACGGAAATGCATAATATAACAGATTTACAAATGATTGGTTACAGAGATAAAACCCGAACACAACAGTAAGTAGCTCGCCTATTTCATGAGAAATGTCCTAATTTACCGCCCAAATCTCAAGGAACAATAAGCAAAATAGAAAAGCAGTTTCGCGAGCTTGGTCGAGTGGGGCAGAATTAGACGTGATGCTTGAGTTTGAGGAAAACCCACATACACGAGTAGACAGGCATCCACTACATTCAATGCTAGCCATACATCGACAGTACACTTATTAAGAGAAAATAAAATGCATCCCTATAAAATGATATCTACTCAGGAGATCATGGAAGACGATTCTGATATAAGAACTTATTTTTGTGATCAAATGATGGACATGTTGGATAACAATATCATACAATTAAAAAACGTTATGTTTTCTGACGAACGTACTTTGTCTCATAACGGTCATGCTAATCGACAAAATTGCCGCTACTGTTCAACGAAAAATCCTCACTGGATGAGAGAAAAACACATGAAATACCCTCAAAAGTTAAATGTTTGGGCAGGGATTGTAGGAAACCATATCATTGGTCCCTTTTTCATTGAGGGCAACTTGAATGGCGATAATTGTTTAGCACTACTTCAAAATGATGTCATTCCAAGTTAAGCAAATTTATATCCTGAACCAGGAAACCCTCAAGTTCCAGTGGTTACGATATGGTTTCAGCAGGATGGAGCACCACCACATTATCAAGTTAATGTCCGGCAATACCTCGATACCACATTTCCCAATCGATGGATATGGAGGCGAGGATCGATTTTGAACATCTACTTCATTAACATCCATAGTTCTTTTTCGTATTCTACATTTCATTTTAGTTTTTGAGTATATTTTATCAAATTTCGGTAACCACATGATTTTAATTTATTTTATCCTAATTGTTGCAATAAACTTGAAAACGATAACATTTTTGAATAGAGAATGAAGATACCTTTCAAGCGATATATCACAAACACATACTTCCCATTTAAAAAATTGGGGTTGTACCTGAAATTCGAAGAGTTTTGACGGTAGGGGTGGCATTTTTACGTAGAAGAATGTCAAATTATAATTTACATTTAACGTGCTTCAGGATTTTTTTAAATATATACAGTAACCGAAATAAATAATTTATTCCATTTGGATTTTACACAGTGTATAATATTGAGATATTTGAGAAAATGAAAGTAGAAAATACGATTTAAAAAAAAACTAAAATTTTTTGGGAAAACTTTTTTGGCTTCTTACTTCTCTATCATTATACAAAAATATGTAGGAAACTCCTCGACAAAGGTTCTGTTGTTCAGTAGCAGAGCTATGATTTATTCTACGCCAGAAGTTCCGGTTCTATCTTTCAATTGAACGACTCTAACGATTCTAAATAAATTTAGGTTAAATTAGAAGAGATATTGGTTTCATCGTTGAAAATATCGGATTCGATGAGGTATAACTTTATTCGAAATATCAAATTTCTAATCTTACAAGTGATTGAACGGCGAAACCATTTCTTTTCCATCCGGTACATCTAGAAAACTGTACCCTTGACAGATGATAGCAAGGCTATTAGCCCAAATAAAAATGTTCTAGTACATAGGTTAATGCTAAAAGCCAGCATATATTTCAAATCAAAAGCCGCTAAGAAACTCTTTCAGTGACAACATAATCATCTTTCCGCTATAAAAAAAAGGAATTATCTCTTACGCGTCATTTACCAGGACTCAAATATTAAAGTTCATCACGAACAAGGGTTGTAAAACCAAGATTTTTCTTCGACCACGAGTAATTCCTTTTTTACGTCGTCGTCTAATGGGAGAACGTTCTCGAACATTCCATGTATATTCAAGACTGTTTCAACTTTATACACACCGCCGTCAGGCGATGTCGTAAAAGTGGACGAAAATGTGATTGCCTGTTTTCTTCGACAGAAATTATGCACGTACCCAGAGGAATCCGAATAAAGCTGCGAAATTAAATGTAGGGTGCGGATGTGTACGACAAAGCCTTTATTTTGTGCTGGAATTCCCAGAAGAGAGTTAATATGGGAAAAGCTGGATTAATGGAGTTTTTTTTTGCCGGAATATAATGAAGTTCGAAAATGACACTTCTCATTCCTGTAGGTAGGTGAATAATCTACATTGCTTCAGAAATTTGCTGTTTTCAATATAACAATAGTTAGTTTTAACAATTACAAAAACATTTTTGCATTCGAAAAATTATTCGAACCAAATACAGAGAAAATGTTGTCATACATTAAAACTGTGATTATAAAATGCAAAGTATACAGGGAAATCAGTAATATCAATAATTTTTATGAATAACTCGATTATAAATTTGGCTTTAGCATTCTTCAAGATGAAAAATAACCAAAAAATATTGTAGATACGTGATTCCCATAATCTGTTAATCTAGATGTATGCATGAGGTAGTTTTGGTTTTTTGTTCATTTTTTGCTCCACCATTGCAAAATAAGAATCACAGCAATCTACATAAAACTTGTTAATTTTATAAATACTTCCATAATAATCTCCTCCCAAAGTAACCTCATGTCAAATGTGTGTTTTCTACAAAAATTATGTTATCAAAATTTGGTAACATGTTTATTTGTTTTCAACCCTTTATAAAGTAACTTCATGAAATAACTATTTTCAAAATGATAATTTGGTTCTAGAAGTTCTAATTGTATGTCATCAGTGAAGTTTGCATCAATTGGGAAAATAATGTACTTATATTTAACTTTCAGAAAAATTTATCTAATTTTATTAAAAAAAAATTGTACTCTTGTCAACTGAACAGGAGAACTCATTAATACTAATGGGTTCTTCTGTTAGACAAAAACTATCTTTTCAAAATATAGATATTTCTTGAAGTTACCTTATACAAAGTCAATAACAAATGAACCTATCAGGTGACGAAATTTTAATAGCCCTATTTTGTTTTTCGAGTAGAGCATACATTTAATATGAACCTAAACTAATAAGTTTTATGTAGATTACGTTGAATTTTTAACAGTAATGCAATTTACAACATATTGTCAAAAAACATAATTATCTTATGCAGTTAGAATTTTGCACGTGAGTTAAAAAGTTTTTTTTTCTTTTTTCTTTCTTGAAGAAAAAGTACTACTTTCAGAATTTCAACTAATAAATTTAAATGAAGAAAAGTTGGTCGAGTAACAGGATCATCTTTATCTTAAAAAACAAACGACATGAAACAAATGAATTCGTTTGTTTCATATTGTTTTGTGTTGGTGTTGTCCCGGAAATATGGTTGCTGCAATGTTGTTTATTTTTTGTCATATGCATCTAATATGTCTGATGGTTTTTGAAATAGTCATATTATCAACACGAAGAAACTACTTTTCGAGCCATGAAGAAGGATTCAATTAAATTCGAAACGTCGGCAAGAATAAAATGATCCAATTACCCAACCAACCTCTATTCAGAAAAACTATTGGATCACTAAACTAGTTAACTGAATAAATTTAATATTTGAAGCGTATCATTATTTCTTGTTCGTTTGTCATCTCGATCGAAGCAGATTTGATGCCTAAGTCTCATTGGCTCAAATGAAATCTGAGTGCAAGTATGCAATTTTTTTGTAACTCTCAAATTAATTCGAAATTGCCGTTATGAATTAGATACATCATAAATATTTCAAGCTGTTTTTCAAAAACAGTTACTTTTATTTGTGATTATAATTTTTTTATCAGAATAAGTCATCAGTGATATTCTCGCTGATTGAATTGAATTTATTGTTATTATTATTTATCATCTTAGTGTTCCTTGTGACATTTTCTAGAATTTCAAAAAAAAATCTGAATCACCTAAAACTATAATGAAACTACATTTACAACTACCTATACCCGTCCCCATCAATGGAATTTCATTAAACCGCGGGAAAGACAAGAAATATTGAAAAAAAAACTTATCTTGCGAGTACATTTTTAACCCAATATACATAGGAAAAAAATTAGTCTTGATACAACCTCTAAAACAGACCCTGTATACATTTACTAACAGTTTAATTTTTTTTTACATTCACAGGTTCATTTATATTACATGGATTTTTTTCTGGATATAAATTATAAACGGCAACAACTTCTTCCTTCAATACCAGCTTATTACCTTAATCAGTATGGGTTATGAATTTTTTGGAAAGAGACTTATCATAACAATTTCAAAATAATGGAATTTCAACTCATGAACCTTCACTGAAATGATAGTTCAAAAAATGCTTTGTCTGAACCAATAACCGCACCCTATTTTCGATTTCGACATGCGAAAACTTCCAAAAAAAAACTCACCTGATGACGTAGTTGACGCATACCACGCTTTGCGGTTTCTGCATCTTATCGTGGATCAAAGTGGCCTGAGTGACTACCCACACGTACCCTCCAGTTTTGGCCAAGAAACGGTATCGACCCGTTTCGCACTGGCCCTTGGAGAACACTGAAAAATAAATCAAAGGATAAGTGAGCGATAAATGTTGGAAAAAAGCTGGCAAATCTCACATTTCGGTTGTGATCAAAAGGACACGGAAGGGAAATAAATAATCCTTAGGGGGGTGTTATGAAGTGAAAGGAGATATGAACCTTTTAGGAATTTTCATAAAAAATACAGCAATAATACTGTATGAGTAGAATTCATACTCAGATGTAGACAATATAATAATAATATAATATTTATTTATAGTTCCTTATTACATATAAATACAATAATTATTCAATCTATAAAACTAATAAAAAAAACTACAAGTGAGGCTAGAAACATGTACCGGAAGGGTAGTGTTAATAATATGTATTTATTCACTTTCTTAAGATTGTTTGTTCACAGTAAATATAAATTTACATATAGAAATGAACAGTGAACAAATAAAATAAATCTTACGAGGCAAAATGATATGTCTGTGTGTAAGAAATGAGAATACTGAATCTGACATTGGATGAGATTCATGCTTTAAATTAAGTATTAAGATATAAATTCAAAATAGCTATATTTGAAAATAATATAAATAAATGAAACCAATAAATCTATTGAAATAAGTACTAGATATAGATAAGAATATAAGTTCAAACTGGACATATTCAAACAGAATATGAAGAATCTAAATAAACTTATGAATTGAATGG
>WOGP01005530.1:0-13071 GCA_015342065.1 Leptinotarsa undecemlineata | reverse complement strand
CGTAGACACACATTTGACGCAAGAATGATGCTCGCCGAACCTCCACACTTAATTTAAATATGTTAATGTACCCTGTAAACTTGTTACACATTTTTACTGTTTATTTTATTTTATAGAAAACTTTGTACCTTGGACTTATTTGTTTTTCTGACTTGTCATAAATGTATTTTATACATAACATGATCAAATAAATATATTTATCTATCTAGTCCAGATAACAACTGAATGACTTTCCAGATCACCATATTTGATCAAATTGAATGCTTTTCTGTACGAGTATTCTACTATAATCAGCAAAGATTATGTTGCACGTGCGATTTTCATTAAAATATAACGTCATCTTCCCAATTTGAACGCTCTTTTCAATACAATATTAGTTTTAATATTAGCATTCAAAAATTGGTGTAGTATTATTCATTTTCTTATTCGAATACATTTTAGTAAAATAGCACAGTTATTCACCAACTCATGTCAGTTCATTTTATTCACTACAAAGATGTATCACAATGTCGCATGGGGTGCTTTAACGGTTGAATGTTTAAAGCAGAGGTTGTTAGCGCTCAGTTTTTGAAAATTGTTCCACAATTACAAGTATTTTTTGTCTAAAGACTATGAATGATTCATTCTTGAAATACTGGACTTGTGTTACCCAAGGAAAGGCCTTCAGGCGTTACCGTTCTTAGTGATGCCGCTTTGAATAGGGCATTAACTGGCGATTTCAGTTTAGTTGTCATTCGCTCGTAGTTTTCGAATCTAGCATTCTCCTTAATCCATAGACGATTATGTATCACTCAGAGTTGGATTGTACTAGTGAATCAAGCTTACAAAAATGAACAATTGTCTTAAGTTTATTTCAACTTGTGTTGGAATATTTTTTGTAATGTTAGTACATGGTGGGAAATCATCATGAAAATTGAGTAATGACACATTCTGTTTTTCAGTATTGCGAATTGTCAGCTTCCTCAGAGGTTTATACACCCTGAGTTAATATCTGGAGCCAGTGGTCGGAGATTTCAATCCACGGCTTTCAAACCCAGAAAATAGTGACACTGCAGTAACGTTAGTTATAAATAAAAGTGCTAAAAAACATAGAGTGTTTCATTTCTTATCTTTCATTTTGAACTTTCATTGTCATTGTTTCGACAGGTTTGATTGTTAGTTTTCACAAATGTCTTCTGGTGATAACTGCCTTATTCAGATGAAGAGAGGCAAATCATTCGCTGCCAGTGCTGCTCATGTGAGAAGTATATCGCGAAGGGTCAGAAGAGTCGTAACTGAATTGAACATTATAATTCATTTCAGATCCGGTCACATAATTTAAAGTATCTTGACACAATTATGTCGATGGAATTTCATGGATGGAATCTTGGAAATCGATTCCGAAGCAGAAAACTGTATACACCTCAGCAACTTTTGATGCTTTATCGAGCTCATATTAGACCTTTTTTGGGGTATTGTACACATGTATGGAGCTACGCCCCTTAGCATACCCTGACGCTGCTGGATTAAATCCATTCGCCTGATTGGAGACAAGAACAACAACCAAGAGGGGTACATATCAGAAATTCGCGACACACTATTTAGAGGTTCAAGTCAGTGCCTGAAGATATCATTCCAAAATCAGCCTTGTCTTCAGATAATAAAATTCTGATCCCTCATCTCCAAGTTTCATGTTCCTCGCAGAAACTCCACCCACAATTTTCAGTCTATCGTATTAGAATGATAGACTAACATATTACATGATCATGCTATAAGGCCTTGATTTTTCATCCAGGGTAGGACTGTGACTTATCTGAACTAAACCATTGTTAACGAAAACTTCACCGATTAGCTGATCTGCTGGTAGTCACAGTCAGTCGGAAAAAACAACTATGAGAAAAAACTACATCGTTTTATTTGGTGATGAACGAGGACGTGTTTGTTGTTTGTTTAGCAACTGTTCAAAACATATTTCAAACCTTCTACCTCATCAGTTATCGAACAAAACACGTATTTTTGACTTCCTTCAGAGACATCACCTTTTTCAGGCGACTTATGGCTTTGCTTCATCTGATTCCTTTATTATGGAAATCAGAAAATTCACTAGTGAAGATTTTTCTAATTGCAAAATTTCCACATAACGTCAACGATACGTCAATGTCAATATTATCAAAATGTTTAAAAAAACATACAAAAACATACTTATATCTGAAAGAATATATTAATTTTTCTAGTGAACTGGACAAGAGTACCTACATCACAGAATGCTTATGAGAAATATTTATGCTTGGGTGGTTCACATTTTCATCTTGTAACTTCAAGATCTAAAAAGTTGAGTTTGTGAAAAATAATTAGGAGGATACTTCCTTCAGCATATAACGTTACATAAGAAGTTGTGTCTGAATTGAATAGGTGAACGATCTTCACTTCATGATACATGAATATTTCAATACAATTTTCAATACTGTTAAAAATTCCATCCAATACACACTCATCAATACAGAATTATGCAGACTGTCGTCATCTCGTTGACTCCAAAACCTCTTTCTAGAAGCCGTTCACCTCATCCCATTAAGTAAAAGTTCCTGGAAACTGACGATAACGGAATTCTTTTCCATGCACTTCGCTTTGAGCTTTCCTTTAAAAGCTTTTCTGAAGCGCTGAAAATTTATTCGTTCTCCCAAAAATCTGCAAACAGAAGTTTAGTTAGTTTAACACTCGACATATTTCTTTACGGTTATATTCGTTGGTGTAGAACAAATTCTCAAAAGTGATTGGTGGCAAAGGATTGGGAACTCATATTATTCATTACCGTTACATTCTGGTTTCAAAATGTCAACATAATCCAGATCAGATTGTTTGATGGAAATTGCCTTATTAATATCTATTTTTAAAACCGCTCTGATTTTTAATGAAAACTGACGCTAGTCAGCGTGCCCAACGTTTCTGATGTTTTTTTACTCAATTTGTATCTACTTCTCAATGCATTTCACAATACTGTTGAAGTATATTAATTCATTCATTCTGAAACAGATATACATGAAATACAAAATACATTCTGGTAAGGCAGGTAATGAATGCCGCTTTTGTCATGTTCAGATGGAATTATCTCAATTATTCCTTCTTCTAGCCACCCTTTAACGAATTATTGAACAAGATTTTCATTCTATAATGTTTGGAAAGTATTATGTAGTCTCCTTTTGGCAAGGTGATAATTTTTTGACAGTGGTGGGTGACCATCAATCCAAGGTAACCGGACCTCATAACGACCTTCATTGTTAATTGCTACGGTGTTTAAAAAACTGTCTTTCGCGACTGATACCAATTCGTCTCGTGTTCTGAGCTAACTCGGTTCTTCAATACCCAATACATCAAGATTCCACAAAGAACTGATGATGGAATCCTTCACTAAAAATGACAAGGTTAAGCTGATCAAAGAGTTGGCTATATTCAGATTGTTGTGCATTGCTATTTTTCCAAGAAGAACCCAACCAAATAAAGTTTCATAGGCTACTAGACCATTGGATAATGAGTGACTGTGACCACATAACCCACAAATAAACTAGGAATAAGTTTTTCCTTGCCCACTGATTGGCATCCCAATTTCTCAGCGGTTGACTTCAGAATGTATGATCGTTGAGAAAAACTATCGACCAGAGCCCTTACGTATTTTGAGCCATTAGCACCAAATATGTTCACTCTCATAGTTTGTAAAAATGCATGAGTTCGTCAGTTGTTGTGGCTTGAGATTTGTCAATGTTAATTAAGATCCACCTCTGGTTTCTTACTATGATCAAGAGTATCGCGAGACTCCTTGTTGCTAGGCAAATCAGGGTACATTATTACCAGATGAGATTTTTGACAAATACACATCTAGGATATCCACGACATCTTTTTGAAGTATGACCAGCTTTCAGACATCTAAATTAAAGTTTGTTACTGATCAAAATACGTTTATTTTTTTCCAAGGACATCGTTCGTGCTTTGAAATAGTGTTCACCAATGTAATTAGAACCCACACAAAATGCACTATTTGAATTGAAACTAACCAAATTTGCTGCGGTGGGTACCGGTGAACTGACATTTTTCTTAGCCGAATAGTTCGAAACAATTCTCGATAAATTAGCACTGGCGTTATCTTGACCACCGAAACCCTCCGAAGCCAATGTAATACACTGCTCGCTTTCAACTTCGGTTTTCAGAAACTTCATGAGGTTTTTAAGACGAGTGTCTAAGTTACCCGGACCTGGTTCCGTTGAAACATTTTTTGCACTTCCTGAATTTTTAGATTCAAATCTATGCTGGAATCGATGCCATACTCTCAATAAATCTTGAGGGAGGCATGACTCAATGAGAGGAAAAAGCATCGCAGAACACTTATCTGATATAATACCTAAAGTATCTAACTCTCGATTCTGTGTCTCCATCTGGTCATACAAAATTACCAATTCAAACTTAGATTTAGATGTATCATTACACATAACCATTTCTCTGACGTAGACCTCAATTTTAAGATTTTCTCTGCCAATACGAGATATAATGGCTTCGATAATATGATGACAATTTTTTTTCAATAGCTGGATAACTCTCTACTAGTTGCCTTGCTCTACTATAAGGTACAGTTGTCTGAATCAAATAATCAATTTTATCGACTGCCTCAATATCTCTGGCTTCGTGGATCTTCTTAAATTGAGACCAGAATGGTAAGCAGTTTCGAATGTCACCATTAAACTTCTTAAAATAAATTGATAGATGTAGCCCTTACTACGTGATAGGAGATCATAATGAAAAGAGAAATGAAAATTTCTATGTTTTATACCACTTTTAATGACAAAATGTCCTGTCACGGTCGCCAAAAAATATAGAGTAGTGGAGGAAAAATTTCCCGTTTAACTCCGGTTCTCTCAGTTCGATGGAAATTGTACTTTTCGTACAACGATAAATGCGAACGCCAACAATAATGCTATTTATTAGCAAAAATATTTTTACTTTCTGTTGACGTTAGAACATTGGCAAGAATTGACAACTCTTGTGACAGAAATAGTATTTTCAATATGAAAAAATATTACAGGGTGTTTTGGTACAAAATTCAAAATTTCTCAACACCATGCACTTTCATTTGAGCTTTCTTTTAAAAACTTTTCTGAAGCGCGGAAAATTCATTCGTTCTCCAAAAAATCTGCAAACAGATGTTCATTTATTTTATCACTTGACATATTTCTTTACGGTTATATTCGTTGGTAGAGAACAAATTCTCAAAAGTGATTGGTGACAAAAAATTGGGAACACACTCCATTCATTACCGTTACATTCTGGTTTTAAAATATCAACAGAATGCTGATCAGATTCTGGGATGAAAATTGCCTGATTAGTATCTATTTTCAAAATCACCGCTCTGATTTTTAATGATATAACTGACGCTAGTCAGCGCTAGTGCTACGTTTCTGATGTTTTTTACTCAATTTGTATCTCAATTCTCAATTCAATTCACAATACTGTTGAAGTATAATGATTCATTCATTCAGAAACAGATAATACATGAAATACAAAATACATTCTGGTAATGACAACCTACTACAATATTAGTATAAAATGATGATTTTAAAGAAGGTTAAGAATATCTATAATCAATATCAATAACTGCTATGAAGATCGTCGTATAGAACCAAGAAGCTGAAATCAAAGTACATTACTGAAAACTTAGCTTTGACACGATCAAAACACATCAATTAGACTTTTTTTTCCAGTGATATTTAATGAATGCATGATAAAAATGAATTTTGTTATATGTGATTCAAAGATTCTTAAGATTCTTTGAAATATTTCATATCCCATTCATTTTGGGTACATAATGAATACATGACACATCATATCAACTGAAAAGTTACGTGTCGAGTACGTAATCCATATGACTCAGCAAGTGAGTAGACCGTTTAGAAACTTGTGAGTCTTCCAAATTCGAGATTTTCCTAATTCCTTTCTTAGTGGATTGTAAGTTTCAAACCCAAGGTTTGCATCTTGCGCCTCATAAAATAATTTTGGAGTTTCTGAGTGTCTCATCAAATTATTCTAGTTTAGATTCCATACAACTGAAGCATTTATGGGTTCGTTTCACTACGTCGAATTCTCACTAAGAGAAAATCTCACTACATCGAAATTTCACTGCGTCTAATTCCCACTACACCAAAAACCATCCCCTCCTGTGACGTCACCAATGGGAGTTCGATCTAGTGAGAATTCGATGTAATGGGATTTCGACGTAGAGAAAAATCACCATATCGAACCCTCACTAAGTCGAATTCTCATAACGTCGTATTCTCAATATGTAAAATAATTATAACTATAGAAAACTTTCATATTCTGATGATGTCATGGACTTTTGACTTACTGATATTTTGATACTGGAGGATTTGGAGATAGTGAGAAGTTCCTTATTTCATGACCAAGTTCGAAATGATAATTTTCACTACATACTTTTTTATAGATTTTAAAATCATCCATGTATAGTAGACATTAAGAGGATACTTCTCGGGGAAGAATATGAAAAACAGACAATTTTTTTTTTATTTAGACAACAATATACCATGAATTACGTTATCGAAGGCTATGTTTAAATACAATAAATATATCTGTTGGAAACATTTTTGAAAATAGAATAAACCATTCTCATCTCATTAGAAAACTTTCCTAATTTCGTTTCAAGGCTGTCAGAAATGTTTTCATTCATTCCTCTGATTGGATCAATTTTTAATACTCAATAAAACAAAGGAAGCTGAATTTCGCCCGAAAAGTGGGTTATTAGACACCTAATTTTAATAAAATACACCTGAGCATCAGGTCGCGTGTTGACATTTCTTCCGATTATTCGTAATTTGTTGATACAAGGGAGATTCGGAATGTAAAAAACAAAATGTTTCAAATGAACAAGACGTGTTGATATTACAAAACACTTTCTTATACGTTATGATAATATCTTGAAATGAATATATTTATAAAATGTAAATGAAAATTGAAGTGTTTATTTGAAATGAATTGATAAACATTTTTCGCGATGTCAGGCCTTACTTGTTAATATTTTTATTCTCTGTGCTATAATGGGGATTACATGGCTCGTTGTTTGCAATCTGACATTACACAACATTTAAAGTTTTCAGTTTGAAGCATTCAGCTTGGTTATTCAAACAGATACTTCTGAAGAACAATTCGGATTTAGATAAGGCTACATCCATCAATTTATTATTAGGAAGGCCAGTAATAAATTACCTTGCTGTTTTTCAAAATGATATGAACCAAGCGTATAGAGGTAGGCTATAAGTTGATTTCATTAAGGACTTTTCGAAGGGCTTTGATCAAATTGAACCAGGTTAGAAAAATTTACAGCGTTGAATCCATTGAGGGTAGTGGAATAAGCTGTTGATAGATATGTTATATGCCCATGGCTGACCTCTACCATTCATCTCCAAGGTGACCAACTCAATATCAAGCTGACGCAGCTTCCGGCCTACGCAGTTCTCCAGACTACGGCGACACAAAGAAGCTTTGATTTCTTTGTTCTAATTATGATTATTTCAGCATTTATTTATATATGAATACGTCCTGCGCGACGAGCTAGTTAGTTGCAGTTACGATTTTACATTACTTAGTACAAGTTACTATTTTGTGAACATTTAAGTTGTATTGTAACTCAGGGAATTCAGTATTGTTTTCCCTTTTTCAAACAAATATTTTTTTAAAACTTATATTTCAAAAGTGAGATATAACAGATATTTACTCCAATAAGATTTTGATAGCGTCATCGAATGGATAGTTGTTAACAAATCATCAGGAAGTTAAAAATGTTTTTGATTTTTATCACCTATTTAATTGATTCTGGATTTGGTAATAATACTCGTTTGTGAAGTGAGATTCAATATTCATTAAATTGAGATTGATAACGTTGTATACTAGGCGTATAAAATGCTAGGTTTTTTTATTCACTCATCATACTATCAGACTGCTCTTCTGTACTTTTGTTTATCCAGGGTTGAAACATGAGTCTGTCATCTGAAATCTCTATATTTATAGTTTATACGGACGCTCATGTTGGAATTCAGAACAAATTCCAAGAGTTTGTTCTTTCAAGTTTCGAATGATTCTGAAATATGGATATTTTGAAATTTAATTTGCATACTTTGGAAAAGAGAAGATCAATGCAGAGTTTTTGCTATTTCAGTAATTTGAGGTGGTTGAAAAATTGCTAACTTCAATTATTAAATGGTTTACAATGCCAATGGGTTTACGATTGGATATACTTTTTCAGTTGATGTTGAGCACAAACTGTTTCGGTTTCTGTAGAGATCAACTTGATGTTGATCGTCGGGATTCACTTTATGTAAACTAAATATAGTTTCATTCCAAACTACCAAACTTTAAATACTGAGGTTTCATAGAAAACGAATCAGTCAGGAACATCCTCAAAACTTAGGTATTTCATAAATTGATTGAGGCTTTTGCAGTCGAGAGTTTCACTGTTACGATTGTAACAAATTATTGAATTAACTGTTTGAAACATTTTTATTTTCAACAATATTTTACTATCACAAACTGATTTATTCACAACACTTAGCAACTAACGCTTAATTTATTTCCACTGTTTTAATTTCTTGTTCAGCCGCTGGATTCACTTTCTGAACTGCCTTCTTGGGTCGGGAAGCCGGGCTTATATAGTGTAACGGTTCTTTCTAGAAATCTGTAGTCGGTTCGAGTCTCGACTAGAGTTTTACCGGCGGTTGCCAACTGCATTCTTCCGCAGTGATGTCAGGTGTTTGTTCGCTGGCCGACATATCGGTCAGGGGCGGCTTCAGATATGTCACACTATCGTCATTCGTATTTGAAGGCCGTCGTAGTTTGGAACTGCAGTTCCACCCGAATGAAGATAGTAACACTGTCAGGTATCTACTATACAGCGAGCAGTTAACTCATGGAATAATTTCGTTATTTAACAAGCAATGTACTTTCGACAAAAGTCCTAAAATGAATCGATTTTTATTATTGAATGCCAATTTTCAAATGTATATGTTTCGAAAATATTACGAGTTTTGATATAGTGACGTCATTGGTTACTCCATCTGGAAGGTCTTTCATTATTGCATTCAATGATGATTATTATTATGAATCTTTGTAATGGGTAACCAAAATTTTATTTCTTTTTTTTTGAGACTAAATACATACCCAACAAAATACAGTTGAATGAAATGTCCACACAGTCATTTACCAGTATCCTATACATTTCTTCTGCGCATTGCGAATAACTTCCAGAGTAATTATACTAATTTCGACACTAATTCGATTTTCAACTCTTCTGAATTTAACGGTCCACAAATTTTATTTCTTTTTTTGAGACTAAATACATACGCAACAAAATACAACAGTTGAATGAAATGTCCACACAGTCATTTACCAGTATCCTATACATTTCTTCTGCACATTGCGAATAACTTCCAGGGTAATTATACTAATTTCGACACTAATTCGATTTTCAACTCTCCTTAATTTAACGGTCCATGAACATTGAATTTCAATTCTGAATAACTTCATAGGAAAACCTAGTGATGTGAGATCTGGAAATCTTGGGGTCTACTCAATCGTTCTGGGTCTACCAATCCACCTCCTAGGAAAACAGTTATTATTATTATAAGTGATGCTCTTTCGTGAAATTTTGAAAAAATAACCAACAATCCTCTGTCTTTTATTTTCCCTGCCCAAACATTGACTTCCTGAGGATATTGAGTTGTTCCCTCAATCATCCAATGAGAATTATCTCTGTTCAAATATCTAGCGTTTTGACGATTCACTGAACCATTCAGTTAGAAGTAACCTATTCAGAAAACATAATTTGTTCAATGAATGAAACGTTTACATGAATCCTGTAGCATTTAGCATTGGGATTTTCTTCAGTTGTTCAGGTAGTTGTTCTCTTTATGGATAATACTTTTCTGAATATCACTAACTGTTGAACGTGTTAAAGAGTCTATTTGAAAACTTTGCATTGAACAAGTCACATGCCTCTTGTTGAATTGGTTTTATCAAATGAAAATGAACATTTCAATACGTTGGGTCTCACTTGAAGTAGCCATAATTAACTTTGAAAACCTTTTTCACCCAGAAAAGGTGAAAAGGTAGTGAATACTTTTACAAAACGTCCCAAGTTGATATTTAAACTGGCATTTACTTGACACTAACATTTCACTGCAGCACTGAGCTAGAAGAAGTGGTATTTTCCTTTTTGCTTTACAGAAATTCTTCAACTCTCAGGTTATAACGAGACGAGCACCAAGCAAAATTTGTGTAATGTTCGCAAGCTGCATATAAATATTTTTACAAACATCGTCAATCATAACTCACCAAATGAAAGCATGTGGTTGACATTTGATGGTGTATCACCACACTATACATGAGATGTTTGCGGTAATGGATTGGTAGGCACAGAACGATAGAGTTAACTCCAAGATCTCCGGATCTGCATCCACTAGATTTTTTCTTTTCCTGTGGGGTTATTCGAAATTAAAACTGTTTGCATGTATACCGTGAAACTAAGAAGAGTTGAAAAATCGAAATTAGGTTTAATATAGCAGAATTACTCCAGAAAATATTCGCGATATGAAAAAGGGATGTGTCAATGATTTGATTATTCTGAAGAAACTGGTGTATGATATTTTGAACATTTAATTAAAGGATTGTATTTTTTCAGATTAAATATGACAAGACAGAAATAATATCTACAGAATACACGACTCAGAAATAGATATTGAAAAATAAAAATCAACCTCTATCAGGATTTTTGTCAAATTATATTACCTGTGAAAAAACGAATTTGTTCCATAATTCAGTTGTTTAGTGTATATTTTGTGAGACTATAAAATGACTGAAATTGTATTAATCATTATAATGCTTCTGGAATTAGAGAGATTTCGTATTTATTCGAATTCATTTCTCAGAAAAAATTAGTCAATGACTAAATTATGTTTTATAATTAGCAAAAAATAAATCCTTTTCTCTTCAAGAAAAATAGTTAATGAAATGATCTCATTTTATTAAGAATGGTCGTTTATCATTCTCTCAAAAAAAATCAAGAGGTAAGCGAATGATCCGAATTGTCTGAATTCAGCCAACAGGTTCCAAATTATGCACATTCATTCCAGAGAACAATTATATCCAAGAGCCTTCACTGTAAGTAGTCTTTAAAGCGAGTCGGGCATTTTAATGGAAAAATAAACGTTTACATTTGTCATTCTGAGGTTTACCAATGACAGTTTACTTGTCTGCTACATAAAAAGACAAGCCTCCGGATATATTTTGTTTGGCTGTTTTCCAATTCGTGTACATCGCACTATCGAAGCATTTAACTGCATACAGCTATTTTAAAATGCAATGGGCATAAATATTCAACTTATGGAAATTGGATTTAATAATATCCAAGCGGAAACAGTTTGCGATACGTTGTCGTTATTCCAGTTCCGCCTCTTGCAATTTTCCAAAGTATTTTCCGAAGCGGAGTCTGATTTACGAGCTTGAGTAACAATTATGAATTTATTGGAAATTTACAAGAAGAAGAAATCCTACTCTCGGATATGATTTCCTCTTCTCATCTTATGGAATCATGCTGAGTGTTCTTTTTGTTTCGTTATCATCTTTCCCATTAGCTTCGATTAGATATCTGATGTTGAAAAAAATTAAAGAAATTTTTTTTCGATACGATTTTGTCACATCTTCTGGTATCACTGGGTATATCATTCCAAGCTTGCATTAAAAATAACATGCTAGAATTTTCCAATCGGGGTCTTCTTTCATTTGAACTTGAACTTATTAGTTATTAAAAGAGAGACTGATAAAGAAGACCCGATTGCCAACGTCTTCAAAAATTTTTTTTCACAAATGCCAAATTTAATTCAAAAAGACTTTCTCATGGTATTCGACGATGCAAGCTACCATTCTTGGTTACAGAAAAAACTGCCAGCAAGTAATGACCACACCTAATGGAAGGACACAATATTAGGCTATATAAATCCTTTCGAATACCTTCAAGATATTTATTAGTTTCCTTATTAGAATAAATAAAAATTACAAATAGATGTACTGGGTGTGTCATTATTGGGTGTGTCATTGTTCAGAAGGGTTAGGTTGACTGAAAGAAATATCAGAACGTAACACGGTTCTTCAATGGGAGTCCTCTCGATTTTGATCATTCACAATTCCACCCTGGAATATGTAGTGTTGAGTTAGCTGTGACAATTTTAGATGGTTATCAAGATATTGAGAAGGTCAGAGAGTTACAATTCATAGTGGAACCACTCTATTAATTTTTTTAATTCTATGTTACAGGTTATCAAATGAATTGAGTCAGTTCAGATTTTCAATACATATTGCCTATTCTACGAATTCCATTTTGTGAGTTTATGGAGTATGGGCATAGTTAAAATCAACCAGTAAGTCCACTCCTACTACTTTCATTCATAAATTCACAAAGTTCTCTGTGACCTCGAAACGAAATGCGGTACCAATTTCATTTTTCCACCATAAGCGTATGCTCATATAAAAACGAAATTAAAGATATTATAAAAGATTTGTTGGTAAGTTACTTATAACCAACTACAAAAACTAAAAACAATAATAACAACAGCGAATAAACAAAACACAATATCAATTTCCGACCACTTATTATAACTAATCCGATGCCCGTGGCGCCGTTGGATCCTTCGATAATACTGCACTGAACGCGTTGGATGAGAATCTCATCCTAAGAGTGGTTGAAGGTCCCCGGCAACTCGGGCGGATCACGTGGTGAGAGAGCCTACTGGATGTATTATTCTACTGTGGTATGGGTACACATTCGATGCTCATGTAAAGACTATTTAAACTCATATGTGGAAGCATATAGACCTGATAAGAATCAATAATGCGGTGTTCCCTTGCTACTGTATTTTGTGGTGCGAATATTTTAAGGTTCATCGAAAACTATTTGTAATACCTCTATTTTCGTCAATGGTAGATTTGTTTTCATTTTTCAGGATTGAAAAAATTATTTGCGGCTTAGCAATACTCAACCAATCGTGC
>WOGP01005529.1:0-13072 GCA_015342065.1 Leptinotarsa undecemlineata | reverse complement strand
TGGTTCAGATATTGTCCTGTGTGAGTGGGTTTTCGATATACAGATGTTTTCCATTTAGTGTCGGTCCTCTTCACCAATACGTCTAAGAAAGGCAATTCGTTGTGGGCTTCTTTCTCCATCGTGAAAGCGATGGAAGGACTTACGTTGTTAATGTGCTTCAGGAAATTGTCTAGTTCTGCATTCCCATGGTTTTTTCGAGAAATAGACTTGGAAAAAGAGCGATCATCGCTAACACCGCACCACAGTAAGCCACCTCACTTGTATCGCCAACCAAACAAACGTAATCAACTGGAAGACCTTTCTGGATTGAAAGGTTATATGATACCTCCCAAAAATTCATGATTTTTATAGTAACGAAGTGAAAAATGAGTTTTCCGTCCAATGCCATTAGATGAATCTGACGCATGTAAAAATATTGGTGAAGCGAGAATATAATTGGAGAGGGTAAATTTGTCACAAATTGTTGTACGTTTTTATGAATTCAGACATATATTGCGAGTAGGATCTTTTCCAACCAAACTCTACACAAAGGGTGTGACAAGAGAAAATAAAGAATTATCATTTTCGTAAAACTCAATATGCAAATGTAATGAAACTCCTGTATAACTTTCATTAAATTCGTTTTTCATATCAACAAGTGTTATTAACTTTGGGATGCTTCAGAAATTAGTTGGTATATTAGACGTGGTGAATACGAGATCAACACTACCCAAAATAGTGTATGAGAATCATAATTCTTGTACAGCATTAATTCTCAAATTATCAAAAATCTCAAATCATCAAATAAAATGAATCCGTTCAGAATCTTCAGGTCACTTTGTGAAATTTATAATTATTCCAGATCGGTTCTGTGATACCTACTGGCAATTTGATTTTTCAATTGTGGGAGTGGTAATTATTGTTTAAACTGGTTGCCGTACAAGACATAACTAAAATTACGAAGTTTCAAATGAACATCAATTTCATTTCATGTTGAAATATTTATACTTGTTCTGTCGATAATGTATTCGTCAATTTCCTTTCTCTTATATGTATAAAAAATATACGTCATAACTTTTCCTTCCCCATACATTTTCCTGTTAGGCATTTCAAATGGTAGTGATTCTTATGTGATTTACATGACCGTTGAACGTCATGTGAAATTTTGAGGCGTTTTTAAATCAATAGTAACGATTTCAAAACAAAAATAGGGCCACTTGAATTATATTGTGCATTAATAGAATACTGGAAAAAAATTATTATCAATATGATTTTTGTTACAAATGTGTATGAATGAAACAGGAGGTTGGAAGCACTATTTTTGAAATATTCTCAATTGAAAAAATCCGAAATGATTTTGGGATGTGAAAATATGAATACTATTTTCAGCCTTCCAAAATGAATGCATATAATAATTGAGTAAATATAAATACCTTCAAACTACTTGTAGAAAACTATCCGGTCCATTTAGATACAAATTCAAAACAGAAAATCCCCTTCCTTATGATATCGAAAGTCCTGTGCAAATTACTTTATGATGATTTCACGGAAAGTTACACGTTAATTGATATTGATATTGAACTTCAGGAAATTACAGAGATGTACTGTATTTTCAACGAAAAACATGTATTCATTATCAAAAAAAAATAATACAGATCATCAAACTGTGAAATGACAACAAAAATTAATTGGCGCTCCGGGGCAACTTGATTGTTTCCAGTAGCGCATTTGCTTTTACAACTGCGGGAAAACCAGAAAAAATCGAGCATCACCTCTCATACCAATTTCTTCTAGTGTTTTTATTAAAAGGTTCTAGTCAACTGTCGACACAAGGAGATTGCGGTTGATGTATTTTTTGATATTGAAGGAGCATTTGACAACGCACTATCTGAATATCTCTGGCTAGTAAGGGTATAGAATCGACTAAAATCGGCTGGATCTACGCCATGCTAGTAAACAGAACTGCAACTGCGACCCTTTAAGGCAAGGCCATCAGATTCAGGGTCACCAGAAACTGCTTTCCAGGTTGGGTAACATACCCTTCTGTGGTTGCTCCTGATGGATAATCTGCTTGATGCTCTTGACAGAAGAAAAGTTGATCTGCAAGCTTATGCAGATAATAAATTGATAGATGTAGCCGTTACTACGTGGTAGGAGGTCATACTGAAAAGAGAAATAAAAATATTTATGTTTTATACCACTTTCAATTGTAACTAACGTTACTGCAATTTCTCCTATATGGACATTTTCAAACTTACTTACTCAATAAACTTGTGTAAGTAAGTTTGAAAATGTCCATATAGGACGAAACTGCAGTAACGTTAGTTACAATTAAAAGTGGTATGAAACATAGAAATTTTCATTTCTCTTTTCATTACGCAGATGACCTTGTCATATCCTTGCAATATCCTCCAAAGCACGTTGTTCACAGTTGGTGCCTGAGGAAGCATATGTCTGTCAACCCCAGCAAAACTATGTTGATCCCCTTCACGAAGAGCACGAAATTGGCCGATATAACGCCAATTTCCCTCAATGATGGAAGACTCACTTGGAAACAAATTTACACAAAGTCAGATTGTCTCTATGGACATGTCAAAGGATTTGTGGTAGAACTTGGGGCTTAGGTCCCAAACAAAACCATTGGATTCAGGTGATGATTGTGAGATCAATGATCACTTATGGTGCAGTTGCTTGGTGACCGAAGGCTTTACTGAAAACGGTCCAAGGGAAGCTCTCTGGCTTACGAAGATAGGCTCGTGTGGCTATCACTAGTGCTGTCAGTACCACAATGTCAGCGGCCATGGATATCCTTCTAGATCCTTTCTCCTCTCCACATTTTTATGGAGAGAGAGGCTAGATGGACTTCATACAGACTTGTGCACATTGCCAATTGCACTAATCAATTGAATGCAGAGTGCAACAGACTATTGGTTGACACTGGAATTCACAGCATTCTGGAAATGACCTCTGTTTTTATGCCTCCTACTATCAACTACGAAATGCCTTATAAAGTGCTATTCCCGACTAGAGAGGACTGGATCCTCTGGGAGAAGGAAATATTAAGAGGAGATAGTTGTAAGATAATGAAGCTGCTGACTCTCTTGCAGAGGAGGGTACTGCAAGCGGCTTCATAGGACCAGAACCTGTCATTGGCATCGATTTGGGCTTTGCAAAACAAACATTGAACACCTGGATGGCAATAAGTTTTATGGACTTCTGGCAAAATCTTCCGAGATTGGCTCACACAAAGGCGTTAATTCACTCGTCGAATCTTGATACCAAACAGTTGTTGGACTACAGTAGGGATGAACTGCGATGTCTAACAGGCTTTTTTACTGGTCACTGTCATTTGAATCAGCACATGCAGACTTGGACTGTCGGACGACAGTGTGTGTCGCCTGTGTTTGGAAAATCATGCAGAGAATATACTTTGTACCTGTTTCGCTGGGGATCGAATCAGGTTCTTAGATTTCATCAGATCCGTACTCTCACCATCTGACCAGCAATACCATTCACCATACAATATAATCGGCTTCGTTAAGAAGCTGGGTTTATTTGGCCGAGTTTGGGGTTTGAGCCATAATAAATCCTTGTGGTTTGCTCTGGAGGGTTGAATAGGCCCACTCATTTTAGACATAACCTAAACTATCCTAACCAACTCTCGACAAGTCAATGAAAACACATAGGCAGGGTTTATTCTCATTTAGAGCAAGATCTTTTCGAATACTTTATTCATGTTTATAGTGAGTGATACGGGTCGGTAGTTGATGAAGTCTGTCTCATCGCTTATTTCGAATGATGGGGTTATTATGGTTTTTTTGAAAGCTGATGGCAGAGACCATTTTCCATACATTTGTTAAAAATCAATGCTTCTCTATATAAGAAGAGATGGACTTCAGTGTTTCGATTACATTTCGTCGATTCCAGTCGACTTCTTTGTTTTCAGCTCACTGATAACCTCTTTGATCTCATTTTTATCAGTGGGGAAAAGAACAAAATCATTTAGAACAGTTTCAGACACATATGAGGAGGTGGAAGTATTATTTATGTTGTCTGCATGATGGTTTGCAAAACTTACTCAAAAGGAACCACTAATATACACTAAAAAAATATACGCTTTTCATTCTCTCACTGCATAACAAGTAAAAATAATTCAGGTTAGTTTACGTCTCTAATTTCATCATTTCGAAATTCCACATGATAGACGCCAATCAAATCAGTGCACTATTCTATGGACATGCAAACGACAAAATATTCTCACTCCAATCAACATACATAACGGTGAATAATTTCACCGGACATCCTAGTCCGGAAACGTATATGTGACATCAAATCAATATAACATCCATAATTTGTTGCAGGAAAACCTGAGCCGGTAATAAAATGGTGGCGCGAGGGAAGACTCATCGAATCCACTGGAACCCAATACGGCTTTCCGAATGTTCGATCCAACAAGCTGATCATCCGCGGACTGCAGAGGTCCGATCAACATGCAGCATTCACATGCCAGGCATCGAACAACAATATCAGTCAACCGGTGTCCGCTACAACGTCAATCGAGATATATTGTGAGTATCCAGTGGTGTGAGTGAACTCAATTCAACGGATTTCGAAGAGTTCGTAACAGTAGGAATTCCTCATCAATTTTTAACGCCTTTCAGAATATTTTTTGTTATCCTATTCGAAGTATGCTTCAGCGTGTTCTAATCTTTAATAAATACTCGTTACCATGACTACAGCATCAACCCTAGAATGGTAACATTTCATTATCAACGTTTCAATTTATTAATAGTAATGCCACAAGAACTCAATGTTTCATTGACAATTTCCATTTTTACCAGACATTAACATTGATAATTATAAATACCATAAGAACAACAAGCAACCAGTCCTGCGGACGAGTGGTTAATTAATTCTGTATCATTGTAAATTCAAGATGGTCGCAGCTATAAAATGGCGGATGGTTTATGTATTGTCTCACAACTAACTCAATATGGGTATCAGATGATAGTGCTTAACTTGTAGAATAGTAGTTCACTTTCAAAAAATGCAAATTTGAGATGGCCGCAACTACAAAGTTGCGATTCAGATATTTTTTCACAACTACCACAATATGGGTATCAAACGACAGGGCGTGACTATTAGAATAGTAGTACACTTTGAAAAAGATGCAAATCTAAGATGGCCGCAGCTATAAAATAGAGAATTACATATTACCTTGGGCATTAAATGAACTGAACAGAATGAGAAGAATCAAGTAACAAAATTAGAATATAAAAACTTAAAAATAAAATAAGTAAAAAAATTATTATGTTGAACGGTTTCATTGAACAACATATATACTAATGATGTAGATAATTTGAATTGAAGGGATTATATTCTTAGGAGTGATTAATTTTTGGGAAAGAATGTTTTTTGGCTTTTTGTATAAAGATGGAGTAGTAGAAAGCCAAAAAACTTTCTTTCCCACAAATGTAGATAATGTACTGAAAATTGAAAAATAATTTCATACCATACCAGTCGTCATACTACTCTCATTAGCAATCTACGGTATCGATCAGATAAAAAAAATAACAAAATCGTTAGCCGCAGTATTTACATACCTACTAAGGTTACGCTTCGCCCAACGATTTTATTATTTCTTCATGTGATCAATAGCGTGAATTGCTGAGGAGAGTGGTGTGTTGACTGCTACCTAGGACTTTTTGGATTATTTTCCAGTTTTAAGTACATTATCTTCATCATTTTTTTATTGAGATCATTTACCATAATTTTTTTCACTTATTTTTTCTATTGCTCTCTGCTCGGTTGGTTTTTACTCAAAAATAACAAAGTTTAAATTGAAAAATTGGACATATATCCGAGAAAATTCTTAGGTCGAGTGGTATTCATAAAGATTACGTATGTTTCAAAACATTGTCAGTTGAATGCATCGATGTATGAACGAAAATCTCATTACCTGAATACCGAAAAATTTCGGCCAGAATTACTTACTGTATGATAATACAATCATTGACTAACCTCGTATTTGTCAACAATAGCCGACCTTTTTGATGCGGTTAGATGCATCACCAATACTTTGATTTCATTGAAATTCAGAACGTTTCTATTCGAATTGAAGATGTCTCATACGACTGAGTTTCAATTGAGATCATGAGATTTCTGAATATAATACATACATGGTTGGTATTCAAAGAAGAGTTTGATTTGAAGGATTATTGTCTTTTTCTGGTGAGGTTATACGACTACGGCAATTCATCTTCCACTTTGGTTAGGATAAGTATCTGAACAATTTCTATCGGTACAAAATTATTAAATACAGAAAACATTTTTTGGTGGAAAAAATTCTAAATGAAACATCCTATCAAGGTGAACTGGAATTGTGTCTTCTTTATACCTGTATGAAGTTTTATGTTTCTATAAGATTGTGGAAGGTAGAAAGACCCGAAAAAAGTCAATGAAAATCTCTGATATTTCTCACGAGAAATGACTTCTATATTGATGTATAATACAATAGGCGAGGTATATTATTTTTTTAGATGTACAAACGATATATTGCCTAAATTGAAATGTGTACATTTTTGGTAAAAATTTATTTTTGGGAAAGTCTTTGGTTTTCCACTTCTTTATCTTTATACAAAAAAATGAATGTGGGAATCTTCCAAAGAAAGAAAGCAATCAACTCCAAAAAGATAACTCCATACAAAGATGTGTAAATCATGCAAAGAAGTAAGTTTCAGATACAATATGGAAACCAACACTTTTGTATAAACACTGGATTATACAAAAAACACATTTCTCTTATCAGTTTGTATTACAAACTTTCGTTATGGAATTGAATCAGATATCATTCACACGATTTCCACACATATTATAATGGAAGAGGTAAAATTTCACTATCTTGGAACCCTGTCATACTCCATACAGCCTGTCACGCTTTTCATTCTCTCTCGCATACGTCAACGGAAGGCAAACTCCTTCTATCTCATCGGACAGATGATCAGTGTTTAGTATCTGTTATGCGATGGACGTATATTGTTGAAAGTTTTTCAAAAATCTAACCAGCAAGCATCTAATAGTCTTTCATTATGTGAAACGTGGCTTCGAAATCAAGATATTGATATTGTGTATGTACATTATCAGTATCATCATTTGATCCCACAAAAGAAAAAATTGGCTAACGGTAGCTATAATATATATTTATACACAAAGTAATCAATAAAATATTTTATCGATATAAATAACCTTTCCTTAAACTGTCATATTAATATACATAAAATTCAAATAATATTTTTTCTCAAGTTAAACTATTTCAATATTGAATAGCTCAACTTAGATCAGTTGAAGTTAACTTCTGTCGGGCATCCAGAGACGCACAAGTTTTTTTCTATAATTCCAGTTATTGTCTGAAAAGATACTTATTTGCATGATCTACGTAGCTTTCTATAAAGTTATCTTTTTGAAATTGATTGATTCCTCCATTACTTCAGAAGATTCCCACATTTTATTTATTTATAATGATGGATAAATAGAAAGCCAAAACCTTTTTATTTTAAAATACATCGGTTGATTTCATTTGAACCATCCCAAATACGTTAATTGCAAATAGTGTAACAAGGAAATTCTAAAAAACCATTCCTATATTTCAGTTGAACCCTGGCTTTTACTTGATCAGAAACTGAAAGCCATATATCAAAGCCTTGAATATTTTTTGAAACGACTTTCATCTAGATATTTCTCAACCGAGACAGGTTTTTCAGAAAAATATCACTTATATAATAAATAGCAAACAAACAAAATTGATGTTTTCAATTCGAATAGATTGTCACAGAAACTCTGATTTTGCCTATGATAAAATTGTTTCGATTTTTACCAATGGGTTGAAACCCATTCATTGAAATGAAAATATAAAAAATAAAATATATTTTGTTTTCATCATGTTTGTAGTTCACCATCGAGATCTTTTCAAATTTGAACTATAATAAAAATTATTTCGGTTTTTGCTGAGAAACTTCAGCGGACCGAATCAGTTTTCATCAATTCAAAGATTTACACGATTAAATAATGATTTATTTTATAATAAAAACACCCGATTGCAGCAATTTCATGATATACCCTTCAAATCCCATACTTGAAGTTTCTCGTTAAGATCAACTCACTAGCCAAATCACCACATAAATCAAATAAATCAAGGAAATACATCACAAAGTCAAATTGACTTAAATATAAAACTCAATTTAAAGTACGAGGTACCGGAAAATTCGGGGTTGAATCCCACCCGAGAAATCGTGGTATATATTTGGAGCGAATTAGTCAAACTAGCGGCATGATTCTGTTTCAGTGAACTCCGAACTCACGAAATCCGTTAATAACTTGAATAATGGTTCCCGTGCATATTGCCTAAAAGGCCTTCTGGTCGAACTATAAATTCAGCCGGATGTAGAAATCTGATTTTCTTCCCATCTCACCAGGGGTGGAAAGAAAATCTCCCCCTTTAATTTTGCGAAACTACTACAAGACATAATTGAAGTGTTAAACGCTCCTCACACTGGCAAAAATTGGACATGTTTATACAAATAAACGTCAAGAGTTAGAAGTAATATTACGAGAAAAAAAAGTAATCAACATTTTTTGTTTTGTTGGAATGTTTCATGCAAATTCTGAAGATTTTTGTGGACTTTCCAATTTTTTTAGCATGACGGTGCTGTCTGAAGGGGAAAGGAGCTGACGAAATTTTGCATAATATGCTTCACTCATTCTGTTGGTGAAATCGCTGAAATTTCACCACAGGAAATGATCAAACACCAATATTCATATAAAAATAATTTCGATGGAAATCAACGATTTTTTTATATTCTGCAGTATATGATTTTCTAACAAAAACTCATACTGATCAGATCTCCAAATAATCTAGATTTATCCAGGTATTTTTATAACAATATAATAAATATTCAAACTATACGAAAGTGTATTTCCATTTCAGTCGATTCAATTTCATGTTAGGAATCCCCCGTTGAAAGGTGAGACCTCGTTAGTTTTTAGCTCGCAAAATTTTCGATTTTTGAGAGTTGTGGTTCGTAGAACGGCGATAGCGATAGGGTCAAAGACTATATTACAAACTTGTCTAGTACAGAATACGTCGATTGCAAATTTCTTGAAATCAACTTCCTACCTTCAACTGTTTTAATAGATATGAGTTATATAGATTTGTTTCAATTTTCAAAAAAAGTATTCGGATGAGTGTAACTGAATGTAGATAGTATTTTATTTCAGTACCTTGTAGTATTTTTCAATTTTGCCTATCTGAAAAGAGCTAAGAAAACATTCAGATACTTATCTCGGTCACTAAAATCTGCCTCTGTCGCCAGAATTCAGATTTTGTTCAATTCTGAAGACGGAGGCCATCACAAAAACAAACTGGAATAGAAACAAATATGTTTTATCAACTGAACAGGGATCATAATTACGATTCAAATGTGAAAACAATTCGGAAAGCAATGACCAAAGCGAAACCATCACACAGTTCGCAATTACTTTGAATATCTAATGGTGGTGTCGAGACTGAATTTCGAGTCTATCACACTTGCGTTCAATTCTCCAACGAAAACTTTTTTTATGACGTCATGACTGTGGCGAAACAAAAATCCGTTGAGCGAAAAGATCAGCTGACGTAAGCGCGCCACGTTACTGGCTGGTCTGTTTCGTTAAGGGATACGCCTGATCTTGATTGTTTGTCTGCTTGAATTATTTGTCCCCAGAAAACTTAAATCTCGCTCCACGTTGTTCTGAGATGCATAAGCGTGCGCTCAGATCAGCTAGCGAGCTGGGTGACAGTTTGAGGACGCTACGTGATAATTTGGTACACTCTGATTGGCTGTCTCACCGCCCAGCTAGATGGGTGACAGTTTGATGACACCACGTGACAACTTGGTGCACTCTGGTTGACTGGTTGGTCTGTCTGTCTCATCTGGTGAGCTGAGAAGCAAGCTCAAGAAGGAACTAGGCATTATCAAAAATGATCATTAACGAAATGGCTACATATGGCTACAATGGCTATATCGGTGGAACTGAGAGGTCATTGAACGTTGGCAATGCCGAGCACAAGAAACATACACAGTAGGGGGAAACATCAGGAATAGCAGAGCATGTTTGGACCCATCGACATAACATCGAGTGGTCCCAAGTTGAGATCATACACAGGGAGGAACATTGGCTTAGGAGGAAATTCAAAGAAGCCGCATACATGTTGTCCAACAAATTATTCAGCCACGCTAGTGTAGAGATACGCAAAATATGGGAACCTATAAGAAAATGGCTCACTTCCGCCAAACGATAATTTTCAACTGAACCGGTGAAGCGGATGGAGGAAAGAGAAGATGAGTGAAAGTACTCAAATGACCCATAAATAGTCATCTTTCGAAGTCCAGTCATCACCCGCAGACGATTGTGGATGCTAATAATAATGTAAACGTCGTGAAGTAACTTTGTTTGGAATCTCTTATTTTTTGTTCAATCGTTCTATTTTTTACTTATATTTTATTTCACTGTAATTTCATTCCAAGATTTGTTTGCTCAATATAATTGTTACGTTCAACTATTCTTTTTAATTTGTTTAATTTGAATCGGTTCTTTTAGGGATTCCATATCACTTTATATATTATCAAACAATGGAAGTCCAAAATAATGAAATTTACTCTAGAAGATACTCCGAAAAACTTAGGGAGAGCATTCTACTGGGTAAAATTTTTTGCAGCGATAGTCGGGTTTATGTCGCGATTTATGTATTTACCAGTTTTTTATGATAGTAATATGCATATTTCCATGACTTATATTCGTCAATGTATGACTTCAAAAGGACAATTAATCATATTTATTCATTGGTTGGTTATTCGTTGGTTATTTACTCATTTTCCCGTCTTGTCAAAGTTTTAGGAAACATCATCACTTGCTTTTAATCATATAAAATGAAAATATCGTTTCCTTACCTGAGGATGTACCTACACCTATCATTTATTTCAATCTCATGATAAATAATAGACTCATATGAATTTCACCCTTAAATGAAACTACCTTCATCCACTCTAACTCAAAAACAATTCAGAATGAATGGTATCATCAGAGATAACCCGTTTCGCTGTAGGTATAAAAGTAATAACATACGTGACGCAGATTACGCCGGGCAATAAATATTATTATTAATGCATATAATATGGAGATTGCAAGCAGGACACTCCTGTAGTACGTTTGTTATTAAATTTTAGTGCACACGTTCACAAAACACTATATCAACCAGTTAATTTCGTAACAAGTGCAGAATTTCATTAGTTAATATTCACTATGTTGCATGTTAAGGGGTATTTGCTCATATGCAATTTATCTCTGAGTTTGTTGTACACGAGTGGATGGAATTTTGTGACAGTTTATCACTAATTGATTCATTATTTGACAGAAAATCGTTCTCAGTTTTCTAGGATGATTTATTTATTCATATTTTTAATTTCTCCTAACTCTCTTCAATAGTTTCGAACCACATTGTTTCATGGACTTTTCATGTCACAAATCATCAAAATGACAATCAGGAGTTATGAATTATTTCTGTGTTGATATCATTAGGAACGCATCTAAAAAGGGCTGATACACAGATGACGTTACCACTATCAAATCCATATAATTTTGGTTAACCCTCACTTTCAAAAAATTGTGTTCAAATTTCACAGATATCGGACTATTAGTTTGTTGAATAGGACATTTTAGTCAAGCAGTTTATGTTAGTTTGAAGAAAATGGATGAGAAGTAATATATTTTTTTTCAAAGATAAAACACAAGCACTACAGAAACATTCTCTAGAAGTTGCCTGTGCAGAAGAGGCGATTCACATTGGATTTGAATCGCTGAAGAATGAATATATTTGAAAAAACATTCTCAAGAATTTTATTCCACAAAACACAGTTCTCTAAATTGAAGAGTTCTCAAACAGTGAAATTCAAAGTGTACTGAGTTGAACCTCAGAACGATGAGCAGTCACAGTCCGTCGCATATTCCTGATATGTACCTCTCTTGGTGGAATCAAATGTGCCAAGACACTTGAACACTTCCCGTGAAAGTATCTATAAAAGGCTAATAGCACACACACCGATTGTGGACTGCCGATTTTATAACGGTCTTCCAAATTTCAACAGTCAATCACACATGGAAAATGGACCTGGCACAAATGCCTACTGGCACACCTAACCAGTCGGATACAATTGTTCCTGGGATTTCTGACTACAGGAATCGCCAAGCTGCAACATCAACTGTAACCCCTGACCAACGAAGTAACCAAACCATGACTCATTTCATAGCAGTAAGTCAACAACAAGTTCCAGAAAAAACCCAAGCGAACATTCTTCCTTCAGTCGATGGAATAAAAATCCAAGAACACCTCCTAGCACTAGGAAATCTCTTTCATCCCAAATAAATTTTATTTGCATCAAAGATCTCCAACAAACAAATCTGCATTTACGTTTCGAATACAAAACTGGTGAAAAATTTCATGAATGAACATAGTATAATCACCATAGGCCACGAAATATTTCAAGCAAGGAGACTAATTACCCCTTCAGAGGTAATTACCACTCTCCCACTCTCCCCACTCTCTTCTAGAACAGGCTCTCCATCAAATAGTCAAATAGCCCTGAAGATATTGTCACCAATAACATTCTTGCGTGTCAACAGGTCCAATCCCGATTTTGCACACATACTGAGTCTCAGAAAGCAAGTCTACATCAATCCACCAGAAGATGTCAACATTCCAGAATCAATTTGAGTGTTTCAAGATAATACGTCTTACAAAATATATCTGTTACTCAACAACCCCATATGTATCAAGTGCCGTCAATCCGGACATATATCTTCCCAATGTACTGCTGCACTTCAGGAAAGATTAACAGAGCCTGTTATCCTACATCATCCAGTAACAACCAAAACTTCAAACGAACCATCGCCCCCATCACCTGGTCATAATGAATCTCGTTCTCCAGAAATACCACTGGAACAAAACGAAACAACTCCACAGCTTAGTGAATCATCCGTTTCTACAAACTTCAACAGCACA